>JABFEA020000085.1:15874043-15885329 GCA_019775915.2 Cyphomyrus plagiostoma
AAGGTAAACAAACAACTCCACATTAAGTAAAGTCAACATAAAGAAATAAGTTAAAATGATTGTTAGATTTTACAGTGATTACCCATCTTGTTTCAAAGACACTGCAGCCATCCATACATACCTGAAACTGAGGTTTCAGGCTCCTTTAGGCATGGATGCTTTTTTTAAACAGAGCTTCTCCAACTGCCAATCTCTGAATACCAGTGGGATAAGCAGTGTAGGAGAATAGGGTGTCAGCAACTGTCTCAAATACCTTAAGGCTAGAATTTTCAAGGAGTGAACCATTGTTTTCATAAGCCTGATTTCCTGCTTGAAGGAGCAATTCAACATCATATGAAAATGTAGGAATGTAAAAACTTGCTGGCCATGCTACATTCTGGTAAAATGACACTGTGAGCTGCGCCAATTGAGCAGGTATCATCCCGGGAAGACTGCTCAAGTGGCACTAAAGATGAAATGGAAGAGGAAGAAGGTGAATTATCCTGGCCTGGGGGGGGGAGGGTCAGTGTGAGAACAACAGAAGGATCTGTATTGACAAGTCTGTTTGTATCGTTGTCCTTAACCACATCTGTTGATGTTAGTGTGAAAAACTGGTTATCAAAGTCTGTCCATATACATAATAGCAAAGCTTTTATGATGGAGATGACAATGATCTTGCACAGCTGCTAGAAGTTCCTTTACAGTACCAGGGACTCCATTTGGTAATGTTAACTTCTGGACTTGAGTCTCCTCAACAATGACATGCAACTGAGTTGGGGCAGACATAATGGCCTTGGTGTAGGCGGAACTACAAGAAAACTTAAAGAGCAGATTAGACAAGAGCAAATATTGCATTTCCCCAGACCACTGAGACAGCTCACACTCCTGAGGTTACTTATTGTCTTCATCAGTAATACACACAAACAATAACTGTTGAGTAAATAAGTTACTGTTGTTATACAGCACAATCTAGATTCACACAATTTAAGGTGATATTTTACCTAGTCTGACAAGCAGATGTGGTGTTTCAGAGAAACCATCTGATGCCCTTGCACAGCCTACGCAGCCAATGGGTATGTGTCTGTTAGTTCGGAGTGCTCAATCACTTTCGCTACCCTTGTAGCCTCCAACTTGAAACTTCCAAAATGCAGTGTGAGTACACCCTTAATCTTTGAGTAATTGCACAAGGTCTTTTTACTCCATGACTGTGGGTGTTACCAGCCAAGGCTGTTTCAATGTCCACCTCATATTGCTGCTTTGTTCTGCTAGGGAAAGCTCCTGTCCTAACTTCTTGTTCCTGAAACTGGGACCGTTGTTCAACACGAAATCTACGAACGTATGTCCCACTACAACTTTCAACAAACCCTCCAACTGAGTGGGCACCAAGATTATCGGCAACAACAGAAAATAGTACCCTTTACAATTTTCTTTAAACACGAAACAAAAATGCCATCTTCCTCTAAGCTTTTTAAATCATTCAATAATGGCTCCAATATTCTAAAATAACCAAATTTCTTAACATCTTTAGCCTTGCATAAAACAGCTAAGTAAACAGATGATAGTCTAGACCTCAGTATTGATGGAATGTCAGCAAACACCCAGTAAACACCAGTCACCTTGTGTTTTTTACGAGAGGTGCCTAATGGATTACAAATTTCTTTGAAATAGAGAAACAGTGGAAGTCTTAACTCTTTTCCAGACAGAAATGTGTTTTCTTTAAAGTTAGAACCGTCACGAAAACTAGTATACTGACATGAGGAGCCACGTGCCTTGTTGACCTAGGCGTACTCTTCAAAACCTTTTCCTGGATGTCACTATTTTTCAGAATATGAGACGGGGATTGCAAAATTGGAATATACTGGAATGACTTGTCCTCTTCAGTATTAAGTATGCATTCTATTGGTTCAACAACAGAGAAATGTTCCCTAAAATAAATATTTCTGTTGTATGCTGTGCTGAGAGTAGCTTCCTTACTAAAGGCTACACTGATAGAATTTAACTGACAAATGTGCTTCACTAAGTCTGTGATCACCAATTCTTCAACAGTGCAGTCATGATTTCCTAATGTCTCACAAACAATGTTTTGGATAACAGATGCAGATGCTGAACCAACAATAAATTGAAGCTCTTCAACAATCGCATTTACATACCTACTAGGCACATTGAATATGCAGTACAATAAAGATCCAAGCTGCTCAACAATGACTTTGACCAAATGCTCACCCTCATTCATGTGTCCTTCATCAAAATTAACTTCTGCTCAATTGTTGTAACAGCGTGAATACGTACATATTTTATGTGCATTTGCACCGATATGACAAGTTATTGTGCATCTTAACTTTTATATGGTAATTTGTACTTCATTTAGGGCAGGGGTGTCAAACTGCAGTCCTGGGGGCCACAGCCCTGTGTAGCTTAGTTCCTTCCCTGTTCCACCACAAATGATTCAGCTCCACACCTATGTGGTAATTAGCACAAAAGATGAATCAGGTGTGTTAAACAAGGGGAAACCCAATAATGTGCAGGGCTCCGGCCCCCCAGGACTGGAGTCTGACACCTGTGATCTAGCTTGATCAAGCTTGAGCATAATATTTCTTAAGTGTAGACTTGACAAAATCAGCCGGGACCCTAAGATCCCCTCCCCACCTGCTCAGTGGATTTTATCAGCAAGACTTCAAAATGCCGGAATAGTGCTGCGTTTTAAAATACTGTGTACCTCAGTATAATGTCTGGACAGTATGAAAAATTGGATATGTGGGTACATCCAACCCTCGTCATACTATAACTATAATGACAAGTATACTTCCTCTATTAGATCATTGACCGCTGATCTGTGAGACTCCACACTGTTACCTATTGGACATACCTAATCCATTATCTTGTGGAAGTATATGTGCACAGACATGCAAAGTTTCTTCTAGACATAAAAATCTGGGCTACACTTGCACCTCAGTCATCTGCAGCGAACCCCTAATAACTAAATTTACGTATGAATATGATCACATTTCCTTAGTGATAAACACCCCTATTGCTTAAATGGGGAGATTAACTCGCAGAAGCTGTTTATGTCTTGCTATGTTCAAACACACACTCAGATGATGTCACCTAAAATGACTTAGTGTTCAGAATGTGGTTCCCTCAACATACCCAAGTTTGGTACAACAGAGACTTGGTCCCATAAGCTACTCTCTGTCAAGTGTTGATATTTCCGGGTCAATGCAACTGTCTACTCTTCAAATTCTGCTTCTGTTTCCAGTTGAGTCTAACAGAGTGTCCCCCAACCACCACCCATGCCCATCAGAGAGAGTTCTACTAAGACCACTGCCTAAAAACCAGCTTGAAAAAAAACTGGCGTTTATCAGCAATATGGACCCCAATCATTTCAGTGGCCTGTTTACATACGCTTACTGAGGGTGATACCTGACAAACTCCCTTTAATCTGATGCTAATAGTCAGAAGCTGAAAGTATGGTGTGCCTCTGTTATGACAGATAGCCTTTTCAGTATGGCAGCCACATCCAGTGCAGTTTTATTGATCAGAACAGGTGCTCTGCCTACATTGGATATACAGACATCAATGTACAGTTACTCACATAATGTGTCAGATTATTTATTAACGTCATTTTTTTTATTTCAACATATTAATATATAATCAAACATCAGGCCAAAATACAACATTTCCTTAGCTGCATGTTATCCGTTCTGTAGCCTTGATGGACAAATAGCACCCATAAAAAGATAAGCGTGGTACTGACTTCTTTATTTATGATGGGGGGGTCAGTGGTGAATCCCGTCATTGCCAGAATCCCTTTCATCCATCAGAGTGCAAATCATTTGGATCAGATGTCTTACCCTTTTAGGTTCGAAAGATCAATTTCTCCCAGGATTGAAGCTTCTCCTTGTCTTACAAACAAAAGACCACCAGAGGGCACTGTTCCGAAAATATTTCTTCATTTAGTTAGTCAATGTGACGAAATGTCTCAAGAATGATTATGCGTCTGAATAAAAAGTAACAGCATGATAGGTAAATACACCATGAAGAATAATTATTACGACATGGCGAACAATTTGGGAACAAAGAGATTGCTTGCCCAGTAATAATACTACCCTTTCTATCCCAATCTAATTGGAATACATAATGATTCACCAGGAAATGGTAATACTTTCACATGAATGAATGAATACCTTTTATTGTTACTATACACATGTACAATGAGATTAAAAGCAGCTCCTCTAGTGCAAACATGTATGTAGAGCACATGATGTTCCCCAAACAGATAGTAATAATAATAATAGTCACAATGACAGCAAACTAAAGTGGTTTAACTAGGATTTCAAGCAAAACTGTAGCTAGAAACAAACAGAACCTCGAAGGGTCAAAACAGGAGGATCACACTGGGATCACGAGCAAACAAGCTTAGCGACATTATAATGGATTGACTGGGTAACACTGGACTTAGAACCACTTTTATACAAGGACTAATAAAGGGGTAAACGAGGCACCTGGAGTGAGTCACACAAGGGCAAGAGTAGAGGTAAATCAAACGTAGCAGGAGAAAACGGGAGGGCAGGTAGGCAGATCGTGACAAAGGCAGCAATAATAATAATAATAATAATACATTTAAATAACCCTTGTTTCTGTCCAGATAGCGATACTTAAGGTAAATATAGGCAGGTAAGTATATTTAATATGCACAATTGATTACGATCACATATAAACTTAAAAACAGACGTAAAAACCTCTCCCTATCAAGAATATAACCACTGCTAAAATGATGTTAATGCACTTTCCTTTAATAAGAACTAGCCATACATCCAATCATAGTTAAATGTTACAAATAAATTTAAATAGTTTTAGTTGTATTGTGTCCTTTTTGGTTTCTTTCATGGGACAGTAATATTTCCTATGCAAAAGTGGTTGCTAAATAAGCGCACAACTAACAACGTACATTACTACGAAATATCAAACTTTATTACTGGGTATAACGGTATTGGATAAGCATTTGATGTTTACTTTGATTCTCAATGCACCAGCCTGACTACGGCGAAGGGAGAGATTCAGCACGCGGATATGGCAGCACAATGCGCATGCGCGATCACGCCCCCCACCTGCCACCCAACCAGGAAATCCTCCTCAGCAGGCTCACACCGGCCGACGCGTGTACAGGGGAGAGTGAGGAGATGGCATCCAGCGAGTCTATTGAATCTGTAGGTGAGTTCCAGACCTCTCTACTTAGGCTGGGGACTCCGATTATTGTCCTGCCAGACTGATAATGCTTAGGGCTGTCTAACTCTGAGGTACATGTTGCACTGTGCGCTGACCGGACTGGTTCTTACAAGATGTGTTATCGTCGTCCGGGTATCTGAATTATCTCCGTCGATCGGCACAATTATTAACAATAACGCCACGTTCAGCATTAATCCGGCAAATCAGCACGCGGTACCACGGTATCCAACCTATATACAGTGACAAAAGCGACTATAACGCCAGCGGAATGGAACGGAACAGTTGGGATGTCACTTATTAATACACTATTAAACTTATTAAAATTAAAACCCCTGTTGCATAAAAAGGGCTTGTTTACTTTAAATTCCCTCACCGGTGTAAAAATGCGCAATGAATGGAGGTAATAATTCGGCTGCTGAGAATTACATTTTTAATATATTATTATACGCCTTGGTATGAATGCGGATTTAAGGAAACGGCTGAGTACAGGAAGTTTCTCTCGCGCGCCGCAGTATTCCCTTCCCTGCGGCTGTCACAGCTCGAGCTCGACAGCTAGTGTCATCCGACGCGGCCTCTTGTGACTCAGCGTTTGACCGGAATCCTCCGGTGTGTGGAATGTCTCCTCGCGCCGTCTCTTGGGCGTGCCAAAGTTTCCAGATCTCCGCTGATGCAAACCAACATCATCTTCTGCTCACTGAAATGAATACTCCTTGTATTAGTTATTTGTTTATACAGAGTAAATTGTTTTAGCAGTACAGAAAAATAAGTTTTTTTGTTGTATATTACTTGTAGTAATTTTGTCTACATTTTTTTTTAAGCATAAAAGCACAGACCTTTCAAAGAATATAAGATTCTATAAACTTTATTGTATTTTGGGTGTAACAAACAACATTTCTATAATATCTCACAGTATGTCTAGTAACAAGAAATAAGAATATTGTTCTTCAATGGAAATGCAGACATGGTTATCTTTAACATCAGAGATTATGAAGCGTTAGATCCGCTATTGAGCTAATTAATTTCAACCAATACTAGCCGGCCTTTTTAGCACCAAAACAGCGCCAAACATACTCCGCTTATTGCACTTAATGGCTGCCCATAAGCTGCCTCCACTCCGTCAAGGTTTTTAATTTTTTTGGCAGCAGCGATTCTGCTGTTAATTGAGATGGTAAGATTAAGCACCTGGTGGTAACTTCAGGCCCCTGGGCTGATGGCAGCATGATCCACGTGTGACTCATTTACAACACTAATTGTAGCCCTGCTGACAAAATTCCATCATCCTTTGGATGGAACTATCATGCATGTTTTAGTACTGTTGCTTTCTTACCATTAAACGAGTCTCTAATTCAGGTGGATTCTGACCCCGCAGGTGAGGGGGTCCCTACCTCCGGGGAAGAGAAGCAGAGGTCCGAAGTCGCCAGCCGCCTGACGGAATTGAGGCTGGTTCTCCTGGGCTGGAGGTGGCCTGGAAAAAGCCTGACAGGAAACACCATCCTGGGCCGGGAGGAGTTTCGCCTGGAGCGGGCGGCCGAATTCTGCGTCAAGCGGGAGACAGTGCTGGAGGGGCGGAAGGTAACTGTGGTGGACACGCCAGGCTGGTTCTCCTCCCAGACCACCCCGGAATCCTACCAGCAGGAGATGATGCAGGCCCCCTCCCTGTGCGCGCCAGGCCCGCACGCCTTCCTTCTGGTGGTTCCTGTGGGCATGTTCACCGAGGCGGACCGGCTCCGTGTGGAGGAGAACATGGCGTTGTTCGGCGAGCGGATCTGGAGGCACACCATGGTGGTGTTCACCTGGGCGCCGGGCCTGCGGGACGTGCCCATTGAGCGCCACATCCACCGGGAGGGTCGCGACCTGCAGTGGCTGGTGGAGGGCTGCCAGAACCGCTACCACGTCATCAACAACCAGGTCTTCGGCGAGCACCCCCAGCTCGCCCTCCTCATCGAGAAGATCGAGAACATGGTGGCCGAGGAGGGAGGCTTCTACGCGGCCGAGGGGAAGCCCGCCGCAGTCAGCGTGGGCGGCCATGACCTCGGCGCCAGGCCGAAGCAGAACGGCAGCGCGGTGATGATCCAAAGCGTGGAGCCCTCACAAAGTAAGCGAGATGTTTGACGTGCATTAGGAGATGTTCGTTCCATCTGTGCCTATGATCTTACCTTATCTTGTGTTATTCAGATGTATGTACTGATGGAGAGAGCGGGGTTGCCACTACCTAGTGGGACACCTGTACCAGGTATGTTCCTCGGCTTCTCGTTTCAGGTGCTCCTCCATACTTCAGATCCACTGCTTCACAGAAAGACTTCCTGACAGCTGCTCAGATTTTTCGATAGCTGGTCCGTTGGTGTATTGGGGGGGGGGGTGACTTCCAAGCTTGCTCTGACCTGTATAGGTGTCTGTGTGTGTCATGGAGAGCAAGATAGGGTCAGTGAAAAGATACTTTATTGATGCTGGTGGAGAAATTGTCACAAAAATGTGTATATTTTCCTGTATAACAAAGAACAATCGTACCAGCTTCTAAGGGATCGTTCTTGCTGGAAGTGATTGTATCAGCCGCCCCACAGGCTTTCTGACTTGGGAGTAATTACGATCCTCTCTCTCCTCCTAAGGTTTGGCGCCGGTGGATGGGGGAGCCGTTTGAAAAGACTTTCCTGCTCTGAGAGCACTGGCTCTGATCTCCTATGGCAGTCCGACACACCATATTGCCTGATATTGCCTAGTCCAATCCCCCCCACCTCCTAACAATAGGCACTTATTTCCATGAGTCTATATAAAGTAGTTATTGTTTAGAGTAGATTAAGGTTAGTTGTGTAATTAACCTTGAAGTGTAAACACCAGACACCCAGGTCACAGGAGGAACTGATGTCACACTCGTCTGGTCTCTGCTGCATGAGCAGCTCTTGTTTTTTGTTTCTTTTTTTAATCTGCTTATTTATTTTTTATCTGTGAAATTTGAGTCTGTTCAGGATTCATGGGATGGCTGAGCAGAGTTTTCACCCTGCAGCCATAACTGAGCCTGTGCTGTCAGGTACAAAGAGACTCTGCGCTCCTGGAGGGGTCAGTCTCCCGGCTCAAATTATACTCTGCAGCTAATTGGCTGAACCAACAAGGGCCGCCACCAATGATGTACACTGTTACACACACCAAGGGCCGCCACCAATGATGTACACTGTTACACGTGCACAACTGTTGCGACTTGGACTTCAGGGACTGGAATCTCAGTGTGTGATACTTTAACATTAACTGGATAAGTTAAACCAAAAAAGGACAGAAAAACACGAACCTCACAGAGGTCGGTGATGTGGGTGGTGGTTTTGATGCAGCAGGGCATCCATGTACTGGACATAAACGTCCCCGTTTAGAATGCTGCTTCATAAATAAATGCTTCTTACAACCCTGGTACCTTTCCTGGGAGCACAGGGTGCGGGGCAGGGGTACACTCTGGATGGGACGCCAGTCCATTGGAGGGGACACACAGAGCCCCAATTTTTTTTCTGTTCATCACAGCAAGCATTTTATCCTGTAGGTTGACAAAAACAAAACAAAAAAACAAAACAATGATTTTGGCCCAAGGGTCCCATTTACCAGGAGGAAACCTGAGCACCTGTAGGAAGTTAATATAAAATTCATCCTTTGAGGATTGGCTTACAGTGTCTCTGTTCCCTAACACACTACGCTGACGTCAGAGCTGATGCGAGCTGGATTTCACCCTGCGCATAGTGTGCCTTCCGCACCACCCCAAATGCACCGCACCCCCCCCCCCCCGGGGCATCTGCGCCGCTTTCTCGTGCGCTGAAGAGGGGAGGGAGGCATATTCGGTACACATCAGTGTTTCTCGAATCGGTCCTCGCAAAAGGACCCGGACAGTCCACGTTTCTGCTCCCTTCCTGGTGGGAAGGAAGCAAAAATGTGGTTAGTCCGGCAGGGAGCTGGGAGAGAGCAAACATGCGTAATGTCCGGGGGTCTCCGAGGTGTGGCTTGGGAAACCCTGGGTTACATTGATTAATATCCAGGAGACAGGTGTTTGGCCTGCTGAATGTACAGTGCCTCCCACCGTCTTGGCTAAACGTGAAGTACATTTCCGTCATAGTATTTATTGGGGTACTGTTATCATGAAGAGCGTGCTTTATTCTGTATATTAAAATGTACTGAGTGTACCATTCCTGCTAGATTTTTGTTTAAAATGAAATAAACAAAACTGAACTAGATACAGACATAATCACTTTTGCATACCCACCACAGGGGAGAGTGTGCAGACAGTAGTAACGAGACACGACCAAAGACTTAATTTGTTTCAATTTTACGGCCCCCGCTGACAGTGAAATGGATTGACCCTGCTCTAGGCTGTTAATAGTATAGACTGTCCCAAACTTGCGACTTAGTTCTGTCCCGGCAGACAGGTTGCATGTCGAAATGGACTTATGTCAGAATAAGAATCACACTGGCTTTGACGTGTGAGAATGAGACTGGGAGACGCATGTCAGGCTGGGATGGTCTTGGATTGGATGGATTGTTTTTTTATTCTTTTAAACCTCAGTCGTACATGTGAATTGGCGTAAGTACAGAGGTTGCAAGTTAGCGCAAGTCTGTATTAGTTTCACTGTGAACTTGAGTGAACTTTTGCATAATTTAAAACAGAATATGAGCTCACACTAAAAAGGTCATTGCTTTCCCCTGCTGAAATGACTCAATGGACAGAACTATTCTTCTGCTTAATATGTCCCTATCCTTAGTCATCCAGAAAACTAATTATTTATTTTAAGATCAGTTACATGTTGTTTTTTTCCCTTATGGTTCATCACCATAAACATTTTTTTTTTGAATATCGGTGTAATTTTTCCAGTCTCAGATCTGAATTTCCTGTATTGGCAGTTTTTCAAAATCTGTCCTCCCTTTCTCCGTAATCTCTCTCCAGCACAGGATCAGGTTCGTCTAATCATTCTAAATAAATTTAAATGGGTAGCATTAATATAGTATCCTGATTGATGGATTCTTCTTGGTAAAATGCCTTTTTGTGTGTGAATTTTGCACTTAATTCTGCATCTCTACCTCAATCACTCCAGCAGCCTTTGCTTAATGGACAGTCCCAGGGTTGACGTTCCACAACAAGAAGTTTCCAAATACTGATGGCTGAAGGTTATTACAAGTGAAAGGAGGATTTTCTACGGAGCAAGGGAGAGCAAATTATCATTATGATCATTATTATTAGTAGAAGTGGTATTTATTGATTATTATTATTATTGATGTTTTTTTTTTATCTACAATCTTTGTATGTTTGTTTTATTTGAATAGCTCCTTTATCAATATTATTAGTATTATCAATATTGTTTTTATAGCTCAGCCTGGCAGCGCATGTACCCAAGATGACTCCTTAACAACTGTATGCTTGTGATATGTAGGGCCTGATGCACAAGATGAGGGATGTTCCACAGAGCAGGATTTCTGAGCTGGCTTCATTAACTTAAGATAGAAGAAATGATTGTGTAATAGTAGTTCAGGTATGGAGCATTCCTGCTGCACAATCATGACTTAACATGAAGAGTGTCCAATAGGGTTTTGGCTTAACTTATCCTTTTGCTTTATGCAATGTCCCACAGTGTTTCTTGCATAGCTGGATAATTTGTTGGATTTAAGATAGTTTGGGCAAAATGAAAGTGAATGACGATAAAGGCCATTCAAAGTGGGGTACCTCTGACCAGTTATCTGGCTAAGCAAAATATCTGGCTTTGTGATTCAGGCCCATTATCCACCTTGCTTGTACATCGCTTTGGACAAATAATACAAAGCTTATGTACTATTATCATTACATCTCCCCTCAACCCTTTGTCTGAAAAGCAGCTGCATAAAATCCATAAACTTTTCAGTTGTATATAGTTATTATTGGCTTTGTGGATATTTATTGGTTGTCTGTTCAAAGGATCAGTTCCTTCCTCTTTCCATTTTATACCCCTCAATAAACCTGACCTGTGGATTAAAGTGTAATTTGCAAGTTCACATTTGATGGATACATCCATCCATCCATTGTCCAAACCGCTTATCCTACTGGGTTGCGGGGGGTCCGGAGCCTATCCCGGAAGCAATGGG
>JABFEA020000085.1:15887580-15902334 GCA_019775915.2 Cyphomyrus plagiostoma
TTTCCCTGCTGAGACTGCTGCCCCCGCGACCCGACCTCGGATAAGCGGAAGATGATGGATGGATGGATGGATGGTATTTTCCTGTGTAAATTCCACTGCCGGCGTTCACAAATTTTGAATAAAACATTTTTTAAAAGTAGGATAAGCGGTTTGGAAAATGGATGGATGGATGGATTTTCTTTTCATATTAATTTTGCAGATCAGCCCATATGTCATACATCTCTTGCTGTTTCTTTTGTTTATTGTTGATGTTGAAAACTTATCTTCCGTTATTTTTTTTCTAAAAAATAAAAGTAATAAAAAAAAATTCGCCCTCCCTCATCACTTGTTTCTGATTCAAAGGATGATAAACTAATAATTATTTTTACTGGGCCTAAATGCTTCTCGGAAGATAAGGATAATAAAGGTCCAAAAACGCCACCTGGTTAAATGCGATTAGTTTGCAACCACTGGCCGCTAGGTGGTGCAAAAATATTAATAATTTCAAATGAAAGTTTTGAACACCTTGTTACATCCATACCTAATGAAATAAGGGGTGTTTTGTACGCAGTAGCGGATCCTGTCCAGTACAAAGTAGGTTTTTCTAATATAGTGGCCATTAATTGTATATAGCCTACTAAAGGTCGCTGTTAGGATGTTGTAGCTACAGCCGGAAGGTTGCTGGTTCAAGTCCCACCGAGTGAGTGATGTTACTACCCATCACAGGGCAGGCGCATACAAAAGGCAATGGGGGAAGAAACCCATGGCTGCTGCACACATATAGAAACAGGATTCAAGCCCCCAGCCTTGGAGGCATGAAGGTACCATACTACACACTCTTGCCATTAAGCTGATATATTAAAGCACAAATGTTGTCATAATAAATTTTATACTCTTGACGTCATAGTGTGTAGGGAGCAGCAAAAAGCATTTGAGCAGGATTAGCAGGTGGAGTCAAGGAGAACATTTTGCAGATCTGCATGATTCCCGTGGCACACTGTCACCCCACTCATCATCTAGACTGGCTACACTCCCTACTTCCTGGCTTACAGGCCCATTTCACTGGGATAAATGTCTCCATGAAACTGGACAAACTAGGTAACTGGACTGAACTTACATTATGTCACTGATGTTCCTTGCAGGAAACCGTCCACCATAAAAAGCATTATTTCACACCTCCAAGAAAAATGTTTACTGTATCTATAATAGCAATGCCACTTCATGTTTGCTAAGGTGACCTTTTCAAGAGATCACAATTGAGTTAAACGAGCTCAGTCCTGGAGAGCAAAACAGCCAGCGATTCCACAACCTTACAGCAGTTTTACACAGGCACCCCAGGTCCCCTGAAGATGCCCCCTGCTGGGGGTCCATTACCATGCTCCTCAAATAGTTTAGATTCATCAAGAAGGACAATATAACCAACCAAGAAATGAGAAACAGATCAGTTTCATGTGGTTCCTCAACCCATCTTATTTCCTTTCTTCCACTGTGGCGTACACACAAAGTTTCCTGGTCCCCGTAAGGGAAAACTTAATTTTCTAAAACTGATTGCAATCAGAAAAAAAAATGCAACAACTCTTTTATTTTGTTTTGTTACTTATGGTTATGGTTAGGGCTGGGTTAGGGTTGTTATAATCGGCATTAGCATTTTGCCCATAGAAATGAATGAGCAGTCAAGGAGGTAATTACATGTCCGTGTCTATGTGTAAATTTTATTTTTATGTATTGCCTTGCTGTGATCTTTTTTTTGTGAATCTGGCTGTGCTCAGGTGAATCGCTCTCTCCCTGTTAAATTCTGTTACGGGAGTGAGTTTCAGATACTATATCTTGAAAAAAGAGAATGATCCAGTAAAACAACATCCTTTATTTCAAATGTAATCAAAAAAAATTATAATAAAATAACAGTAGTTACAGAAAATTGACAGACAGCTGCAGTAACCACCGGACTTGGGCGTCGCTCGCCGTGTCCTGCACTTGGACGGCGAACATCAAGCATGTCCCGCAGCTGAGGATTTGGATCATTTGATTTTCTCCCGAAATACAGCCAGCCGCAGAGCAGAAGTGTCAGTCTGCTTTAGTCCATCTTAAACTCGTATATCACATAAGAGAATAAACCCACTTCAATAATATATTCTATTGCAGTAACACCAAAAACAGTGTTTTTTTTTATCTAAAAGCATGTTAGGATAAAGTTGGGTGAAAAAGCAATCAACCAGGTTAAGTGATGCAGGAGATTACAGCAACAAGAAGGTTAGGATTTGAGACTCACTGGCTAAAAAACACCACCCAGTATTATTCACCCTAGTCTGAAAGATTATTGCAGCTCGCACCCCCAACAACCACGCTATTGACAGGAATCACAGCGCCCCCCCCCCCACAGTATCTTTATGTATATTAATATATATATTTTGTCAAATTCTGACAGTGGTTAACATTTGCAGTTTCAGGTAGATGTACCCAACAGACAGATGGCCGATGTCACCAGGGGCTCCCGGAAAGCCCGGAAACACGGAACTGACTCCGTGTTCCATCTCCCTCCCTCCTTTCCTGTTCGCTTCGAGGATCAGGGAATTGATGTTTTTACATGAAGTGCTGGCGTGTAAAATGGACGATATGGCACCGTGCTGCAAGGATAGAGCTTCAGGGAGGGAACGGCTGAAACAATATCGCTGATATATGTCTAGCTGCTCTATCCATCCATCTTCTAACCACAGGCGCAGACAGAAAGACATTATGGGAAATACGGAGGCAGAGTTACTTGTTATTACATAGTTTTGATTTTTCAATTTTGTTTTAATTTTTACATTAAAAAACAAAATTTCATTTGAAATCCAGTTTAATCTTAATCAAGTTTGAATGCGATTTTATTCATTTTAATTTTGAAGATTTTTTTTTAATTCTTTTAGTTTAAGGTTAAATTTTAGTTATTTTATTTTAGGGGTAGACTGACAAGCTGTTTTATGTGTTTGATCTTTAAAGAATCAAACATAAATACACAGTAAAATTTAAGTGCTTATGTCCTCAAAAAGGGCAAGAAATGCTAAATAACATAAAAAATGGCAACAGGAAGTATTTGATGTTTGTTTTTTATTTCAATTTTGAATGCAATATTTATTTCGTTTAGTTGTAGTTTCTAATTTTCATATTTTATTTTTTATTTTTTTGTTTTGAGAAGTTGTTTTCTTTTTGGTTTAGTTTTCATGAGTGATAGAGATGCCAATTAACCTAAATGTCCTTGGACTGGTGGAGTAACCTGGAGTATCCAGGGGAAACGACGGGATACAGAGTCAAGCCCCCAACCCTGTGCGTGGGGCAGCGCTGGTGAATGCAGGGGCAAACGGGGTCACTAAACAGCACCTGCTGGGCATAAGTTAACTAGAAACTGCAAGCCAAGCTATTTACAGCTGGTTAACTGGTTAACCGTGTTTATGAATGATGGATATACTTTTCCACAATTTAAGGACCTCAAGTAGCAACCATTTTGTTGTCTCTCTCTCAACACATTTAAACTGTTCTCCTGATCAGGGAGTACCTCTGCCTCGTGCTCTGTGTTGCCTGGGATAGGTTCCATGCTCCCCCCCCCACACACACACACACTTAAAAGATGACGGCTGAAAGATGGATGGATGGACTGCTGACATGTTGCCCAAATCTTCACCACGTCATTTTGATCTGTCCACTTATTCTATGTTTGTCCATTTATGTAAGAAATAACTTGTGTGTGGCTCTGTGGGTTAAGACCCTGTGATCAGAAGGTCGCTGGTTCAAATCCTGTGGATCGTCGATTAATCTCACCATAAGGTCCTTGGGCAAGGTCCCTTAACCCCAGTTGCTCCAGGGACTTTCTGAACCCGATTTCTTGGAAAAAAAAAAACATCTAAAACGTATAGTACTTCAGATAAAAACACCTGCGAGATAAATTGAATGAAAATGAGAAACCTTAGACAGTGAAAGCTTCCATTATTGTTGGAAAATGAGTTATGGTGGAGACAGATCCAGTCTGTCAAAACACTGGCTGACTGGATCCAAAAACCTGAATCTGTAAATGATACTCGGGTTTCTGTCTGTCTGCTCTCGTTGTATTTCAACGGCTGGTCACTAATGCCAGTCTGAAGCAGGGGTCAATAGTGACTGTGAGTGAGGGGTGGAGCCATAGGGTTACTCTCTGGGGACCTCTAACACTGCACCACCCAGGAATCCTGCAGCCCCCTCATGCCACTGCCCCCCCCCCCCCCCCCAAACTCCCAACCATGCCTGGTAGGAATGTGTGGTGAAAACAAGGGTTAACTTAGTACGACAAAGTCAAAATCTCTCCTGGACTCCTGGTAGACAGAGGAACAGTTAGCTGGTCTTATAATCTCCCTAGTAAGAAATCGCAGCGGGAAATGCTCAATCCCTTGTCCAGGGGGGGGGCGAGGGGTGTGTGTTGTACTGTGTTGTTCCAGGGAACGGTGTCTGCCACATGAAAAAGTCAAGGGAATTGGCGTGATTCTGGGGGATGCAAGTTAAGTGGATGATAGATAAAAAAATATATATTTTATAAGGGAATCCCTGTCACAAAAACATTATATGATACATGAAGCCTTACACTATAATTAAATTCATAGTTGGGACACTTCTTGCAGTTTCTGAAAAATAAAATGTACCTAATCCCATCAGGCTTTGCGGGCACTGGAGGACGATTACAGAGTTGACCACCCTCCCTCCCGAGTCACTATCCGTGGAGTCCGCTCGATAATGCAGCACCACCTACTGTACAGGCAGATGCTGGGCTTGTGAAACAAAACATCTGCTCCCCAGGTCCCAAGTCCACATGTCTCCGGCATCTCCACTCCAGCCAGCCTCTCCAACCGCGGTCCATGACAGCTCACACCTTCTGTGCATCGACAACACCATCCAGAAGTTCAAGAGGCTCTGGTGAACTGGTCAAGGGTTAGGAGTCAGACCTTCAAGGTGGATGTGAGTTTGCTTTGCATTCTGATCTCATCTTCTTCAGTAGTTAGAAGCTGCACCATGTTCCTCTTTCCAAAAGCAATAAAAACAGATTGAAAACCAAGCAACCCAATGTATTTCCAAATCCAGTTATGAGCCAGTAGGGTTGTGCTGTCCTTGGGGCTACAAATACAGGGACAGAGAGAGAGAGAGAGAGAGAGAGAGAGAGAGAGAGCGATAGGGCCAGGAAAGGAGAGAGAGACAGGGATAGAAGATGGCGTCCTCAGCACTGCTCTGACACGATGAAGCCCTCTTTCTCCTGTCCCATGGGCTCCACCTCCGCGTAGGCTGGGTGCCCCGAACCACGGCGGAATTTCATGGCTGGCCACCTGCTGGGGCGTCTCTGTGGAGGCGTCAGAAGGTGCAGGGGATGGAGACAAGAAGGTCACCTGGTCGGCAGGGTCAGTAGTCCTTGCCCACTCACCCTGCTCTTCTTGAAAACTCCAAAAACTAGCCTAGCCGCTAGACTCTGCATGAGCCCCCCCCCCACCTCAAGGTAGACTAATAAAACCCAGAGTAATATTAAAACCTGCCCTTCAAACTGTGTAGAAGTCATTCATTTTACAAGCACTGGAACCAGCAGGCTACTTAATACATACTGTTTTTTTTTATATACCAACCTAATTCCTAGTACATTACATTCATGGGAATTCACCTGCAAATCAGTGCTTAAAAATGCATTAGCGAAGGGTTATAAGAAGAATTAAAAGCTGATAGGAACAGAGAAGTCAATTCATGTTCAAATGTTGACGCAGTCTCTGTGGAATCAGAACAAAGGGAAGTTCAGTTCCAAGGTTGGGCATGTCATCGATGGGGGAAAAAAAAAGGGGGGGTACTGTCTCTTTAAAAGAGAAGGAGAGAGGTGGTCTGATGGCGAAGGATGATTTTCTCACATCGCACCACTTTGAGATAATGGGCTCCTTTTGATTTCTGTAAGCAGTTTAAATTTCAATCAGGCCCATTTTCGGTTTGTAACAGACGGCTCTAATTACACACACTCGCTTCATCTTAAATGTGTTCCCAGGAAATTACCATTGGAGGGCAGATAATTGACAGCTACACATTGCCATGTACCTCCAGCTCCGGTGAGATTTAACTCCTGTACAAATGCATCCAGGTTATTTATTAGCATGATGGATGTGACAAACCAACATTAAAGTGGTTAATGCACCAGGGCGTGAAAGTGTCTACTGAAAGCTATCTGCGATTTTGGCCAGATCGGGTGACACCAACTAGCTGGCAACATGTGACAGCATCCAGGCAGTCTGCTACTGTCTCTGATACCTTCTGTCCTCAAGGGGGTGCCCTTTAATTCCCTGGGCAAAGTTTTTATTCCCAAAAAGTTGGAATTAAGAAATTGTTCAGAATGGCTTAGAATGCTGCGGCATTAAGAGTTCCTTTCACTGGAACTAAAGGACCAATTCCAACCCCTGAAAAACACCCCACCATAATCCCCCCTCCATCAGACTTTGCATATGGCACAATGCAGTCAGGCAAGTAGCGTTCTCCTGGTGACTGCCAACCCACACTCATCCATCACATTGCCAGACGGAGAAGTGTGATTCATCACTCCAGAGAACACGCCTCCACTGCAATACATTCCAGTGGCGGTGTGCTTTACACCACTGCATCCGACGTTCTGCATTGCACTTGGTGATATAAGATTTGGATGCAGCTGCTCGGCTATGGAAACCCATTCCATTAAGTTCTCTATGCACTGTTCTTGAGTTAATCTGAAGGCCACACAAAGTTTGAAGGTCTGTAGCTATTGAATCTGCAGACTTCAGTCGCCAACAGCAGTTGGCGACTTCTGCACACTGTGCGCCTCAGCATGTGTTGTCCCCACTCTGTGATTTTATATGTCCTACCACTTTATCGCTTGCCAATTGCTTCCACTCACTTATAATACCACTAGCAGTTAACCCTGGAACATTTAGTAGCGAGGAAATTTCACCAATGGACTAATTGCACAGGAGGCATCCTATCACGGTACCACGCTTGAATTCACTGACCTCCTGAGAGTGACCCATTCTTTCACAAATGTTTGTATTAGCAGTCTGCATACCTAGGTGCTTCATTTTATACACCTCTGGCTATGTAAGTGATTGAAACACCTGAATTCAATGATTTGGAGGGGTGTCCCAATACTTTTGGCAATATATTGCATGATCTGTACAGCTGAGGTGTATCTGCATGCAAACAGTGCATATCGTCCTGGGAGGAAAGGAAAAAAGTTTTTAAGTATTGATTAAAAATTTGATTTGACAGGAAAAGGAAGTTAGCATGGTCATACCCCCACACTGATGCCATCTTAAAGCCCAAACTGTCCTTGAAAAAACAACATGACTTAATGGAGTGGCATGTATAATATGAGCGATATGAACAAAGACATAATGAACTCTACAGAGGACTAAAATTATTTACCAGACTTCAGGAGGACACTGTTTATCTATTCTGAATATGTTTTTTGTTGTATGTTGGATGTAAGACTGATTGACAGAGGTGTGAATGATGTGTGCTAGTTTTACATATTTTTAAGTTAACTTTACTTTATCCCAAATTGTACAGTGGCCCCGAAGAGGCAGCACCTCATCAGAGCCATGCGGGGCACAGTACACAAATGTTTCTGCTCCTGAATCCTTTTACGGTGAGATGACAATAATGAGTCTCGACCTGGATGATGACAGACTCACAGCACAAAATGGATTCTGGCAATAATGTGAGTCAGACGTAAAAACAGTGATTTGCACATTATAGACTCAGACCCCTCAGTTCATACAGAGCCTAGTGGCGACGCCCACCTCGATGAAGAAGAGGCTGGCGGCCGACATGGGGTGGTGGTACATGTAGACGGTGACCAGAACGGCGATGGCCATGACGACCGTAACCATGAGGACGCTCACGATGAGGCCCGTGTGCAGGCTGCCTGGCTTCTCCGGCGCGGTGCTCTCGGCCGGCGATGCTGGGGGGGGGGGCAAAGACGGACAGCTTGTGATACGCTCCAAGAGAGGGCTGAAGGACGGAGCTGGAACTCTCAGCGGTGACCTTTTCTCAAGCGGATCATGGGTTTCCACCTCCGGCAGAAACAGAAACCTGAGGTCTGTCGCTCGGGGCCATTAAACAGGCGGCCAATCCAGTCATTGCACATCAGGTCAATGTAGCCATCGTCTAGCGTGAAATGAGTGTCCCATGTGACAAAAACATTGCGGTGACAAAATGGTGTTGACTAGATGCAGGTTTTTAAAAAAAAAAATCCTCGCAATGCTAGTTCAAATATTGTCTGGCAATACATACAGAAATATACACCACATCCTTGAAGTTGTTGCTATGGTTTCCAAAATAATAATAATAATAATAATAATAATAATACATGATTCTTTACCACTTGATTTATGAATACAGGTGCAGTAGAATGTCTTCATTTTCTGGATATCCCATCTTGCTCTTATTGAAACATACACACACATATAAAGAGGAGAGTAAAGCCCCCCAGTGAAGGGCTAGCCATTCATGTGGGGCCCCCAGGAGCATTAAATGGGATTTTATGCTTTATATAGCGTGATCTTTTCTCTTTATTCGATGTTCTGAAGACGTCTTCAAAAGCTTTGCTTGATTTGGTATCGAGGAACATTCATACGTAACCAATGATATTGTAAGGAGTTCTGCCATGCACCTCTGGGCATTGTCTTGGCCAGCACTTCCACTTCTCACCACATGAGGGCACTCACTGTATGTTTACGCTTCCCCTCTCTGCTTAAGCAACTTCTTAACTGTTTCATAATCATTTTTACCACTGGGTCTGTATTGCTGTAAGCTAAGTAAACACAGCCCCATTGGTCCTCCATCTTCAGATGGACTCAGAAGCACACTGGTGATTCACTAAAACCATGCAACCCCTACAGGCAAGGAAAAGATGGTGTTAGGTTAACTTGTCAACCAAAATAGCTAACCTGAGACATGCCTGAGGAATATCTCAAACACTGTTGCTCTAGAGATGGTGGACAGCTACCCAAACTTGTAAATCCTGGAAATCCATTAGTTAGTCAGTCTTACAGTTTCAAGATTTGAAACCCAGGGATTAAGAATCAAACCGACCGCAGAAGCAGCTTGCAGGCCAACTCTGCCGCTTACAAGCTGAACTCCAAGCCTTGCTGGTCTGAGGGAGCAGAAAAAAAATCAATGGTGCCCAAAGAAAACTAATGAGGTGATGATAAAACAAATAGCTACTTATTTCAGGAATGATTGTGTTTCTAATCAATTTTATTGTATTGCAGCTTTCAGTCTTCTAGGTTTAATTAGCAACCAGCGGACCAGATATGTCCTAAAGGCACTACATTACATCGAATTTGGTAAAAGGGGTTGGTATGCTCCAGACAGACTGGTGAGCCCAGCACCGTGTCCGTGGGTGGGAGTGGGCTGTCTGGTCTAGAAGCCCCACCGGAACCCAACTGGGTTGTGCGACCTCGAAGAGAAGCTTCTGCCTGGCTTAAAGGGTGAACCTCAACCTCTCAGACATCCTTCCTACCGATACATCATTGGGCAGCATGTTAGGATAGCCCTGTGTCCTCCAGACCCCCAACACAGACTGTCAAGGACAGTGCTGTACCTATTCCGGTATGACCTGCAGCCAGCACACACGTAAGGATTTCATTGTACCATGTGTCATTAAAACAACCTTTAACCTTGAACCCTGACATGATCTCATGTAACTGACCTGTACGGGAAGAATCAGTCATGCATAGTCAGGGGCTCGGGCATGTTACCAAGCAACAGAAACAGCCATTACCATCACATTACAACACCAATGACACCCCTAGAGACAGAACTCCCTGACCCGCAGCTCAAAACATTATGTATCCAACAGATGCGTGGTCAGCAAACAAGGTAAATTAAAGTGTAAATTGTTGGAGTTGGAGAAAATCACTTTTTAAAAAATCCCCGAGAGTTACAAAATGAACGTGTCATTCTCCAGGAGCGTGGTCACCAAATTTGCCAGATTTCCACAACAAAAAGGAACATGCGTTGGTTCCATTGCTCACGGAAACAATCATCCATCTACAGCGAAATGCGGTGAAAAGGGCTCGTGGACCAACGACACACAGTTTATGCAGTACTCAACCGCCGTGCCCCACAACATGCATCTAAAAATCATAATCCAACAAACCACAATGACCGACCGTGCTCAGCAGCTGCACCAGATGTTTATATGCCTCTGTTACGCTCCAAACCCTCAATGCCCCAGCAGGCCAACGTCATGTGGCCGGTGCTTCTAAGACAGATTTTCCTGCAAGAATAAGCAAGCTGCTAGCTAACGCTGAAGAGAAACCTAGTGAAGCTGGCCCACAGCTGACTTACACCTCCACATTATATACTCAATGGACGCAAGCAACCTCAAGCCCTCTGGTAGGCTCTAAGTCAAAGCCCTTTCAATATCTGAAAATACCAAAACCATATGCCCAGACAACAGCTACACCTTCTCCATAGAGCTAGAAGGTCCTTTGTTAAAAGCAGATGTGAGAATTCCAGTTCTTTAAGTCTGCAGTCTTGGGTTTTATGCACATCTGAGTAGCTAATGTTCAGTTGACACAACGGGTAGGAGGATCCCAACCAGCTTCACTCACAGCAGCCTCCCAACATTAAAGGGTCCCCAGGAAGTCCCGTGGGTTCTGAGATGCAGCACATTCCCCCCCGAAAGGCTGTGATGTGTGGAGCTGCCAGCCCGGACGAACACCATGAGTGGAGACGCTGCCGACCAAGGTCCCAGCAGGGGGAGTAAGGTCGTCTGAGAGATGTGTGACGAGATGTGAGACGCTTGCTGGAGTACAGATGGGGTCCGCTGTGTGGGAATGGGCTAATGAGCCATCGACACACAGGAGCTTTTGGCCTGTCTATCTAACAACCTGTGACTTTTAGTGCATATGATAGCCGCTTGCTTTGTAGATCAGATTCATGAAACCCTTGGAAGTCAGAACTCTTGGTATGCTGAAGCATTAAGAGTTCCCTTCACTGGAACTAACCCGTATAAATCAAAACCAGACCATTATCCATCCTCCACCAAACTTTACAATTAGCACAATATAGTCAGGAAGGTGACATTGTCTTGGCGTCTGAAAATTCCCGACTCATCTATCAGATCGCCAAACACAGAAGCATGATTCATCACTCCACAGAACATGTTTCCACTGCTCCAGAGTCCAGTGGCAGAGTGCTTTACACCACTCCATCCTATACTCAGCATATCCTGAGTACCCTACCCACCATGCTGTTCTCCTTTACCACTCACCCGAAGCAGGGTCACAGTCAGCCTGGAGTCAATCTCTTAGAAAACAGGCAGAGGACACAGCGAACTGCATGCCAGTTTATTACAGGACATACACACACACAATGGGTAATTTTGAATCACAAATTCACCAATACAGAACATCTTTGGGCTGTGGGAGGAAACTGGAACGTCGGGGAAATTCACATGGGATGGGGGCATGACCCACTTATGTGGAGTTTAATGAGTGAATGTCCCGGATGGCCTGTGATCTGATTCGGTGAGCACAGTGGGTATCCGGGCTGGCTGGAGTGACCCAGAGAGAGCCCTGAGGTACACCCAAATGAGATTATGTTAGGGATGCCCAAGCCCATTCCTTTACCAGTGGGAGCTCCTGTCAGATGTAATGGACAATACAATCGGGCAGCAAAGAAAGATGATGCGCTGGTGTGGCAAGTGTGAATGCATCCCTTCATTTTGTGAACCACAAAACAAACAGGAAAAAAAAAACTTATTAATTTGGGGGAAAAGTTAACGGGTAGATATGCACCCTCTTTACTTGGTCTGTGGTCTGAGAACCCATATAGTCATAAGAAAAAGATGAATCAGTAAGTCATTCAAGATGGAAGCAATGTAACATAAGGCAATTAAAAGAACTGTTCCTTCCATCCATCCATCCATCCATCCATCCATCCATCCATTCATCCATCTGCCAACCACTTATCCTAATCAGAGTTGCAGGCTTTGCAAATGTTCTATATACACCACATGGCTTTTACGAAAGACCTAGATTAGCACCTGTTTTCCTTGCCTGTTGCATGTCCTTAGTGTATCACCAGCGTGCCTCCGAATCCATCAGAAATTTGAGGAGGATTTTTACTTTCATGAAATAGCATTTGCCAATATCAGCAAGCCAATTATATATATATAGTCATGTGCCACATAATGACGTTTTGGTCAACGACTATATGTACGACAGTGGTCCCATAAGATTATAACGGACCTTAAAAAATCCTACCAGGTAATGATGTCATAGTGCTACTCACATGTTTGTGGTGATGCTGGTGTAAACAAATGTACTGCACCGACAGACATGTAAAAGTCTCTTGAAAATGATAATAAACATTTATGTTACTGGTTTATGTATTTATTATACTGTACTTTTAATTATTTTTAGGCTATAAAAGTAATTGCTTCTTCACTTCATGCTATTTACAAAATTTTCATAGGGATACATATTTTTCATAAAAATTCCGAAAAAGTTGTCTTCTACCACCATTAAAGGGTTAAACCCCAGTCAGTACCTGATCAGAGATCTCAAATCATTTACTTCCACATTGTATGCAGAGAATATCAGTGACCCTTGTCTTTCTTTCAGCTGATTACATCTTTCAGTTCCTCTCCTTACAGATAGGGGGCAGACCGTCACCATGGTGTCCTGCGCCCCTTCCTTGATCTGCTTGGTTCAGCAGCACCCGTGCTGCTCCTAGTAATGCCGCTCGACTGTAGTCCGACCTCTACACGGCACCGCTCGCGGTAACAGCCAATGGAGGCCCGTGCTCTCCCCTGAAGCATGTGATTGATTGGACGCTTCGTGGACACTCCACCAGCCACAGCCGTCTCCATCAGGCCCTGAATGAAGCACTTCTCCCCAGTTGACAAGCCTGGCCCCCACCCCCTGAGATCTCCAACAACCATCTGCTCTACCACGCGCACATCTCGGGAGAAATAAATAAATACAAGTCCCCCCCACCACCACCCCCGAGGCAAAACAACACAAAAAATACTGGTACACGCGGCCCTGAAACTTTATTTACAGCTTATCTGAAGCGTGTCATATTCCTATGCTGTCAATGCATTTGGCACTGTGCTCCACAGCGTTTGCCCTCGTCTAGTTTGGGGGGGTGGTGGCTGCCAGCTCCCAGAATGCTCTGCCTCCTTCCGCATGATGCCATTTCCTCCTTGGGCAAACTGGTCATTCATGTATTCCGTGGGAGAGTGTCTGACCACCAGCTCTATTGGACAGCAGTGGGTGTGTCAGTTAAAGAGGACGGCCCGAGATGGAAAAAACACACGGCAGGTGCTGTTGTACCATTGGGAAGTTACTGGGTAACTTTTATATATGTGATGCTGTGAGTTATAGCTATTTTACTGTTGCTAAGCGATTGTGGAATTTATCATGATGCCTGCACCGGATCTGAGAGCTTTACGCAGATGGTGAGTATATTCTAGAAAACAGACTCTGGTCGCAGGGCATAGAAACTGGGTCACAATGATAACCTGGGACTCCAGAATCGGTCATAGTTAGGGCATTTGAGCAAAAGGTTTCCGGGGAGAGCGCTGAGAAACTTACCTCCATTGTCTTTCAGGTGCAGAGCAATCTTGGTGTCATCTGTACAAGGGAGAAAAGCAGCATGAGAGAGGAGCAGATTGCGTTATGGGATTTTATTACCTCATCTCTGCACCATGAGTGTGATTAGTTAGTTAACAAATCAAAAACGGCTTTAACAGATGTTGGAGAATATGTACATGATTTGTCAATTTATAAAACACGACGTCTTTCCCTTCTCCCAAGATTGTTTTAAAAACTGTGTTTTTTCCATTGCATAATTTAATGTTTGCCTTTTAATTGCATTACACTGTAAATGTAAGGAGATAATTACTGTCTTAAAAAAAAGAAAATGAAATGGTGCAAGTATGAACGCAGCAGAGAATGAGCAGCACATCATAAGTTAAAAGGACAACTTCATAATTTAATAACTTAAAATATGAGCTGTTAACGGGATGCCTCGGAGGGCCAGCGGATTCCACGCACACAAAGGGCTGTAATTATGCTAATGCACCAGGAGATCAAGTGGGCTGTTAACAGGCAGAGTTTCACTGCACTCACTCCCCCACTAAGACATGCTTCTTGTATAATGTCCAGGTTTTTTGGGGAGAGAGAGGACAGGTGGACCGTGCAGACTGATCCCGCCCACCCGAATCTCTGACCTGATCCTGTGCATCCTCCCCAAGAACTGGAGGAGGCAAAGTACACGGGGCGGATGTCTCATGCGTCATCAAATCAGACAGGTGCTGTGTCGCAGAATGCGAGAGCTGTCAGCGTTGATAGTGTCCCACAATGACCCAGCAGCCCCCGGCGCTCAGCCCTGACCACCCACCCACCCACGCACAGCACACACAGACCTACTGCAGTGTGGCTACCCACAGTTTTCACTCCTGCCTCATGCTTCGGATGCTGACTTCATTCTCTAAAAGAGCCGCGAGGTTTTTAAACGGGCATCTTCTTAGGCCACACCCTGCATGGGACAGTGAAACGTGGGGTCCATGTAATGGGGATGCCGCCTCCTCTTGAGTTTACAGCCTGTGTCGAGAAGGGTCTGGCTGCAGACACTGTGGAGCTTCACAGTAAGTGGAAACACGTGACCTCCACAGTAGGCGGAACCGCGTCACCGCCACAGTCAAACTATATAACTATATTTATATGATAATATAAACATATATATAAACATATGTTATATATA
>JABFEA020000085.1:15905221-15921307 GCA_019775915.2 Cyphomyrus plagiostoma
TTGGTTGATTAGATAATTGCATTAATGAGAAATTGAACAGGTGTTCCTAATAATCCTTTAGGTGAGTGTAAATGCAAATGTGTATAAATCAGTGTGTGTTTTTTCTGGTCCTGCCAGGACCCATAGAATGAGAAGGCCGCCCCGCAAATCAGATACCTTTCCCGGATGGGGTTGCTCTCCCTACTCCGCGGTGAATTGGTATTTTCCATTTTGCGCTTGGTAATCCTGTGCTACTGATCTACTTGGCCCTGCTTTTTTGGGATTTTGCATCCCCATCCTGCCCCAAACTATGTGGTTCTGTCTGCCCACTCAATCCGAGGGAGTTTTTTAGAGTAAGGTCAGAGTAAAGTCAATGCATGACTCTGACATTTCACAGTAACAGATAAATTCATAGTATGACTATGACTTTCCATAGTATAACTCTGACTATTCATAGTGTGAGTCTGATTTTTCACAGTGTGATCTATCACAGCAGGACTGTGATTTTTACCTTCAGTGGGGATGCTGGTGGGGACGCGTGTTGCCAAGGAGGCCGTCCTGCCCGCTGTGGTGGCCCAGGCCCTCTCAGTCATCCTGGGGGGGGGGCCCGTCGTGAATGGATATGACAGGGTGGCGCTGGGCACATAGTCACAGATCTTGTCTTTGGTCTGGGGAATCGATGGTATAAAAAGCATTGAGTCTGTATGTCACATGATGCAATGGGGTCTTCCTAACCCATGTGAGAATTATAAATGGAAAAGCAGTGTTTTTTACAGGCAGCCATAATCGTAAATAAGCCAAGGCCCTAATTTTTAATTAGCTTGTGTTCTGATTAATTCTCTGCCTGGTCAGTTGTACTTTCGCTAAAGCATCTGTTACACACAAATAATTAATGTAGTCAGAAAATGCTCATTTTCTCTGTAATTAAATTCAGTTTATTTGGCTCGAATGAATAACCACCCGTCTCATATCTGACCTACATAACGGAAGTCCGTCATATACTGTATCTTTTAATCCACTTGGGTTTTCAGACACACTAGCCTGTGAAACTGCAATGCTTAATGCAGCCATTTTCTCGTCAGCCCAGCATACTCGTCAGCTGTCTAGAGAAATGCCTATTTTGCTTGTGATCCATTTCACACTTAAGTTTACACCCCAGAATAGGTTCACTAATTGCCAAATGTCACATGAAGGTAACACCCTGGGCTGATCTGGTTTTTTGAGTCAAGCTTTTTGCTAGCGGTTAGCAGTTAGCCTCCTGTCTGCTGAAATGCAACCGCACCTCATCTGGGCAGCTGCTGTCGACCCAGTCCTGTCGGTGCCGGTCAAAACCACTTGAACATCTGCCGAAAACGGCGAAACAAAAGTGAAGGGTTAGCGAACAAAAGTGAAGGGTTAGCGACAGAATGTTCCGGAAAATAGCCACATGGATGCCTTGGACATAGATCATCCAGTTATCAACGGTGACCATGAATGTGACACACAGGAATATTCAATACTTGAATAAAATGCGCAAAAATCCAATCATAATGACACTGAATTTCCAAAAGTCACGCAGTCCATTTTTTGGTTTTTGAGCTGAGACGGCCAGTGACCTAAAGTCAGGCACCATCTCACTCAGCCCTCATCTCACTCACCCCCCCAAGTTTACTTTAATCTCCAAACTTACTAACACCGCAGAAATTCTTTTGAAAACTTATCAAATATGACTGACTATTGGTGACTCATTCCATTCAAATTCAAAGCTCAGTAGCTAAAGAGAAGGAATGTTCAGGAAGGACCCTGTCAGCAGCGTGGCGCTGTGTGCCGCCAAACTGCTAGCTTTATGGGTGCACACGGGAAGCTGATGCATCCCTTTGCTAGTGACCCCCCCCCCCCCACAGACAAGTGGGTAACAGAGCCTGGCCCATAGGAAACCTTTATTTCAGCCACTATAGCCATTTGCACTAAAAACCTAACATAAGGCTAGCCAGCGATCTACTTCTAATTCTTTCTCAATACTTGCATTATGTTTACATTGCACTTCATTACGAAGTGCTTCATATTTATTGTTACAATCACAATTGTATTTGTTGCGTTACTGTATGAACAACAACATATTTATAATGTGTGTTTTGTGATTAATTTGTGTTTTCCAGAAAGACGTACAGAATCAGGTTTTCACTGCATAGTTGAACGGACTGTTGATTGTGCATTTGATACATAAACTCTTGAATCTTGAATTAGGGAGCAGGTGAGAGATGTGAAAAATGTTTCACAACTGCTTAAATGGCTGCAGGTCCAGTTTTTGTGATGAAATACCTGCAAGTCCACCAGGACCTGCACACCAACACTCCCAGGCCCTGCCTGTTTCAGTGGAAACAGCCCTGTCTCCACAGTGCCCCCTTGTCCTCTGCCAGGTCACTTGGCATTTTATCGTAAAAAGAAAATCAGTTTGGGGCACTTAAGTCCAGCATTTTGCTATCCCTAGTTTCCCGCATGAATTCATTAAGTGCTTTTTCATCTCCCCCCAGTGTAAATCTCATCTCACGCTTGTTAATGAGATGGGAGATGCAGTAGATGTTAATTTACAGGCATATCAGTCAAGCTGCTGCAACTTTATGAAAACTGGAGGTTTTTTTTTTTTTTTTTTAACCGAAGCCCCAAAAACTGAAAGCATAACATTAGATGACCTCGTCAAGCAAAAAAAAAAAAAAAACTTTAAAAAAGATGTTTAGCTGTTTTTCTACTTAAATTCATGATGGATACACAATACGACCCTAAGGCCAGTGCTGTATTGGGCTAACAGAGCATAATCCACATTTTGGCTCGAATCATAACTGTCATGCCAGAGTTACTGACCAGTCTGATCTGGAGTTTCAGTCTTTAATTCAGAGAGTAAATTGCAGATGAGCAATGGGCCAGGCACAATGGCAGTCTGGACCAAAGACCAACCTGTGATGTAGGGGTTTGCGACCCTGGACTGCAGATGGGCTTCGGGCTCAGATCCCAACATAGAGCTGGGGTTTGCCCACTTGAGTGAGGTTTGAGACTGTCGCGTACCTACGTGCCTAGATTAACAGGTATGATTCTCAGCAGGAAAGTCACCCACATCCTGCTACTGAGAGCTCATTTACAAAGGATCGGCTTGTTTGCCGAGCTCTTCATAACAAGCCTTGATTTTAAAGATATGAATAGTTCTAGAAAACAGTACCTTGGGGACCCTAATTTTGTCACAAGTTTCCAGTAATTATAATCTACAAATCCCATGTTAAAGTCTGTTTAGAAGAAAAGAAACGCACAACAAATGTAAAGATCATTCCCAATGGTTTCACCGTTTAGAGAGGGCATTCTTTATTGTCTGCAAAATCTTTTATGCGCATTCAGAATTAAGGCGCCCTTGAAGAGGAAAACACGACATGCGATAATCTTTTAAAGCCGACTGACCGTTTTCAGGTACGGTTCTCTCATTAAACCGGGTCTGGTGACCATCTGTGGAAAGGTGTAAGTAGATATGGGTGGATCTCTATGGATTTAAGTTCCTGCTCAGCACTGAGCATCATGTACCTCAAAGACTTTTATTGGTCTTGTATAAAGACCCCTCCCCCCCAAGCGCAAGCCCAACACACAAAGCAGGTAACAGACCACGGGAAACTGGATACTGTGCATGTGATAAAAAGTCTGCTGGTTTGAATCCCGTGGTTGACCAAGTGGTTTTGCCATTGGCCCCCACTGGAGCTCCAGAGGCCCTCCAGAGACTACAACTAAACGAAATTAAAATATAATTAATTATATTAAATAGCGATTCCAAAACTAAATGAAATTAAACAAAATCAAATAAATTCTGTTAGCAATTTTTTTATTTAGCTAGTTTATCTTTAATTAGCATTATTAATACCTGGATAATGCATTTTGTTATTCTGCTTGACATTTTTTTTTAATTGCTAGAAATAAAATTACTTAAACTGAAAACAAAATATATAAAAACTAACAATAAATATATTTTAAAAATACAATACTAAAAAAAAAAAAAAGAACTAAAACGGAACTGGGAATGTGGGAGCGATGTTTAGCATGTCACATGACCAGGAGTGCATGTCCAAATAGAGGCTAATGTTAATTAGCGAGATTAACAAAGATCCCTCTGCATCTCACGGGGGGGGGGGCTCATTCTGTTGACGCTGAGATTTAAACTAGCGACCTTCGGATCACAGGCATGGCATCCTAACCCACTGAGCCACACACTGCCCCCAACAGAATCTGCAGAAGTATAATCCAGGCAAGTCTGGATAAACACACAAGCCCATCCATCCATCCATTTTCTGTACCCGCTTGTCCTATGCAGGGTTGTGGGAGACCAGAGCCTATCCTAGGCACAAGGCGGTAAACTATGACAACCCTAACCCCTACCCAGCCCTAACCTTAAGTAGCCAAAGAAAATTCAACACTTTTAGCATTTTTAGTTATTTGATTGCAGTCACAAATTTTTATAAAACTAAGCTTCCCCACAACATCAAAAAAGGTCCCCACAAAAGTAACAGGCTTTTATCACATTGTGGGGACATTAGGACCTCACAATGTAATATACAAAAATTTAAAGACCACGGAAACATTTTTAGTTTCATGTATATCTCAGTTTCTGGGAATGTGTTTGTGTAAAGTATGCATTCTTTTAGCAAACTGCAGCCTGGCTCTTCCCTGCTTGTCATTGATAACCCTGCTTGTCATTGTCTTTCTTTATGGGTCTTTAAGGGCTTGAAGGTCACTTGAGGTCATCCTCAGATTTATGAGGCACATTAAAATGTCACTTCTGTCCTTTACCTGGCTAGTTTTGGTCATTCCCAATGTCTCCTGCTTCATCATGCTTTTTAGTGCTGCTGTCTTAGAGACTTTGAGTCTGGAAGTAACCTGCTGCTCAGCATCGCCTTCGGACAGCAGAACCACGATTAAACCAGGATACAGATTTTTTTAAAACTAAGGACTGTGGGTTCAAAGGGAAGTGGACAGATGAACACCCCACAACAACACAGGGAGAACATGCAACCTCCACGCACATGGAGTCAGGACAGAGACTCAGAGATCAGATGTGTGAGGCAACAGGACTAACCACTGTGCCAGCAAACCACCCAGTGTGGTTTAAACAAACAAATAAATAAACAAATAAGCATCTTTTGGACACTTCTTCCGAGCCCCTGGAAGGATGACTGAAGAGGTCTTTAGCGCTTGACAGCCAACAGCTTGTAGCCTATATTAAACAAAAAAAGAACACATGCCCAACTTTTGCAAGATGCTCTGATTAATCTGCATTAGGGAGAGCCAGTGGGGTGTGACCAAGAAGCGGGAAGAGCTCCATCTGCAAGGAAGCATTCCGGAATCTCGCTTGAATGCATCTTTCTTCTGCATCTCTTTATTTACTTAATTTCTCCTTTTGCAAGAGAGAAGCCGCCAGCAGAAATGGCTACAGACGCCGATGCACACAAACACAAGACTATATGGAATTCCCAAATGTTGTGGAACATGGAAGAACTGAGAAGCGTAATCGGGGATTCTAAGGAAACACTGAGGACCATCTGAGAACAAACCAGAGAAGAATGTGTCAAGCTTAGTCACCTGCTGTCACCCTGCTCCCTGCCTGCAAGCAGGTGGTGGGTATGGGGGGGGTGGTGATTATGGGGGTCGGTGGGGTTGTGGAGCCTCACCTCTGGAGCTTGTGGCACCAGCTGCAGTTGAAGCCAATCTGGGACGTGATGCAGTGACTGCAACTCGTGAACTGGAGACAGGCTGGGGGGGAGAGGAGTTGTTCTTAAAGAACACTAGATCAGAACAAACCTATTAATGCACTTTGCGTTTCGTTACATTTACATGCTGAAGATGCCATGCATGTCACCTTTTATCTTATTTTTCACGATGATACATGGATTATTTATTCAAATTTCATGCATTGTTTACATCAAGGCTTGTTGTTTCTTGGGGTCCACTCAAAAAGGCACCCACCCACACCTGATGATAAAAATTAAACAAACAGTGGAGTCAGAAGATCGTAGCTAGCAGGTTGGTTAGCAGAACATGCTGCTTCAGCATCTCCTAAATAAGGAACGTGTTTATTTAATATTGAGGGTAACGACTGAGGCTAACAGGGGGGCCCCAAACCTCGGGGGGCCTGATGCAAATGTGTGGTTCGAGCGTAAACACTGCCGCTGGTTTATATATATATACATATAGAACTTTGTAGAACTTTGCCTACATCTTTGAGAGGTAGAGGAGGTAAGGAAGGCACACTGACACACATTCTGCTCTTTACAGCGTTGATTCTCAGCTCTAAGCTTAGTGGTGCATTACTGAGGAGTCTGGTCCCTGAATCCCACCTAACAGGGTAAACGTGCAGTCAGGGCCAACCAACATGGCTCTATCAAGCAGACCAGTGGTTGTGAGCCTTATTCTGTCTAGGTGAACTTCAGCCTCTATGCTGGAGCACGTGTGCCGTTGAAGATTCTGGCATAGGTTGCTCCAAGCTCCTGGGGTGTTGGACATACTTCAGGTCCTTTCTGATCCTTCTCCAGTGTGGTTTAGCATTTTCTACCCATCTTCCTCTCGGCCTGGCCCCTGGGCCCACTTTACAGGTTTAAAACATATGGCCAAAACCACATGTACTCCCCTGTGTGGAAAGACCTAGAAAAGAAGCCAAGGACCAGTCCTCCTAGGTCTGCATCAATACCCTACCAAGCTTTTACTATTCAGACCAAGGCTACCTTCAGTTTGCCTTCATGCATATCGATGTTCTCCAGCCCTCCCTATACTCATAAGCAGATGGTATCCCTCTCTCTTGAAGAGTGATTCCCATTTTGGTCACGTTTTTGCTACAGGGAGCTGGGAGGGAGCAAAAACGTGGAATGCCTGTGGGTCTCTGAGGACTGGATTGGGAAACACTGGCTAAAACTGTCGTTTCACCCAATAAAGCCAAATGTCTTCACTTAAAATAACTACTAGTAAAATCGAACGCCTGTCCACGTTCTAGCCTTGGGTGTCAAGGTACATAGCCGCTCTTACTCATTCCCAGCAAACCATTCCCTGCCCTTTCTTGCCAGGGGACGGCATTACTGAATATCACGGCGGTGTCCTTAAGGCCTTACTGGGCAACGGTATGATCTCGACGGCCGTGCAGTTGGTGATCTTGCTCCTCAGGAGCTCCACGCGGTGGTACTCGTAGATCGTCCTCCTCCGGACATCTGGGTGTGGGGAGAAAAAAGGAGGGGGGGGGGAAGAGACAGAAATAAACATTCTGCTTTGAAGATGGAAACTGGGGCAGGCGGTCCTACCGGGACACTCGGGGACAGATCCAGGACACCGGGGGAATATTTGTTTCTTCTCCTAGCCCACTGTCGGCCTGCCGCATTGCCACGCTGCATTATTTACAGCTTCTGGTGTTTTTATTTATTTGGCCGGATTGTTGTATTGCTATAGCAGCTGAGGGCCATGTTACAGCACCTTCCCTTTTAAGCGAGACGGCCCCCCCACAGTGAGGTGGGAGCTGGGTTCATGGATCCTATTGGAGATGCTGTGGGGGTGTAGGTTGTGGGACCAGTGTTCACCGGCCCTAGTTCCTGATACCACATCTCTGCTGGCTCTTTTTAGCATCCCAGTACTACCAAGATGACCAGATGACCCCGTTATTTTCCTCCTTAACTTTCCTGCTCTTTACCAGTCCCACCGCTCCTAAAAAATGGGAGCTGAACGTGCTCAGAACTCGTCTTTGTGTTCTGCTTGTGCTGCACTTTCAGACGATCAAGTGATTGCATTTATTGGCAGTACATTAATCAGATGGCGACTTTCATAATGTCCTCCTTTCTAACTGCTGGTGCGTCCAAAACAAGTTGTCTATCCAACTTTCATAACACGGGGCTCGTGGGAATGGACACCCGGGATGGGTTGCCAATGTTTTTTAGGCTAACATCAATGGTTTATTATTTAATTATAGTTGCACACAGGCGTTTCATGTTGTGTTTTACAGAAAGACTCCAATTTAAGCACCGGCAGGGACGCTCTGGCTTACCAGCCCGGCTACCTGTTGCTGTATTCCCCCTCGCCCCCCCACCCCCGGGTATCCTGGAACCTGCCCTGTATTGTGGACTTTTGCCTCGGTGTCTGCAGAGCAAAAATGAGCTTCTGTTCGTCCAGGCAGTCTGCCTTTACTAAGCTCTTAGGAGCTGAAGATGCTTACAGACCTTGATAATGTCCTGAATCTGCAGGGAGCACGGCAGTTAAGGACCCCGCTGCTGTGCTGAAGAGGTCTTATACGGAAATCACTGCTTAGACTCTGGGTCTACAAGACGCAACCCTATGGAGTCGTGCTGTTCAGTTCCAGGGTTTCACCTGTTTCCCGTCGAGGTCCTCGCAGCCACACACTGCCAGCTGACGGTGAGGAACTCTGGTCTCTGATTTTCACTGGATTTGTAAGGAATGCTGCAGATGTTTCCACATTTCACTGGACCGACCCAGATTAATACAAACCTGTTATTTTCACATTGTGGGGACCATTTTTCAGGTACGCATAAAGACTGAATGCAATCAAAAACGTAAAAATGACAAAAGTCTCGAATTTAGTTTGGTTACTTATGGATAAGGTTAGGGTTGGGTAGGGGTTAAGGTCGTTATGTTGGGATTAGAGTTTCCCCATAGAAATGAATGGAGAGTCTCCACAAAAGTATAATTTCAAACCTGTGTGTCTGTGTGTGTGTCTGTGTGTGTGTGTGTCTATCCCTACACAGGGTGCACAGAGATAATCCCACAGTTCATCCCAACAGACATCAGCTCGTTACTACAATTTTCCCCGCTGTTCTCCCTCTCCGTTAAACAGCCATCAGTGCTTCCACTTGCTGACTCCCACCATCCCATAATCTCTGGAGACTGCGGAGCTCCTGCTGACAAAGCGGTTTGGGCAGCCGAGTCGGCAGAGCGGCCCGGCAAGGCCGGACTGTGTGCGGCGTGTTACCCATGTTTAATGAGAAGTTGTGAGTCGCAGATTAATGTGGCAGAGCATGAGAGGCTTGGGACTGGGTCCGCTCCTCCTTAAGGGCTATAATCTACAGGCAAAAGGTGATGTGTGCACTGGCAGATACATTTAAACCATCCCGTGGCCAGACAAACTCCGACTGAACTCAGCTCAGGCAAGTAATGCCATGTGGTGGCTTGCCTTGGGAACACGGCACATCTGCCTAATGCACAGACAGAGGTGGCTCAGTTACAGTCTGAGACTCACTAGTTGAGCAGATGGGATTCCATTTGATCCCTGCTCTAGAATGAACTGTAAAAAATGTGGTATGTGGATTCCTATGCAATTAGGGATTTTACAGGCAAGGACAGAAATCCCAGAATGCTGTTCATGTCGGTGGTACAGTATGAGGCCCCCCATTTGTCAGTGACTTTAAACAGACTGCAAGGACTTAGTCAGTGACTGTCCTTTGTCAGGGTTCACAGTGTCCCTAGTGGGATACTTATAACTTGCATTGATGTCATAGCTGATTTGCTTTTTGATTGGTTGGTCAGGGAAAAGAGCAGGTACTTTGTGGCAGTGAAAATGATTATGGCACTTGGTCTACAGCAGACTGTAAACAATGAGAGGCTACATGGTGGAAGAAACACCCAGAATTCCACTGGGTCCTGGCGAGGGGGAGCGCTTCTGACCTCAAGCAATTAGCCTGTCGGAGCTAAAATCTAAACAACTGTAATTAGCCATAAATCATCCTTCCTCATATTAGCCCAATCAAATTACCTGGGATTTACAAATTAGGCCATTACTTATGCTAATAAGACCCATCAGTCCCTCGCAATTAAGGCAGCAAACACAGCACAAGCGTCACGGCTGAATGGCAGAGTCACGAATCGCTCCAAAGAATCCGTGTCGCTTCAACAGAGTCTGAGAAAGGAGGACGCGCTCCAAGGGATCCTCACACTCCATGAAGCTGAGGGATCCCTGTAGGCCACAAGCTGCCGGGAAAGGGGCTCGGGCCAAGCCCCGCTCCAGTGGCACGGGAGAACAGCCCCTCCTGCTTCTAAATAATAAAGAAATTCTGGGAAGCTGTGCTCGCAAAGCGCTGCACCGGCTCTCAGGCAGGCAGATCTGCTGACTTCGTGTATTCCGACACCGACTTATGCTTTCCGTGGTTTGCGTCCCTCCGGCACGCGAGAAGTCCTGCTGCGCACCATGGTCCATCCAGCCAGCGGGCTCTCCTTTTGTCTCCACAAGCTCTAGTCCGAAGTGCCTAGTTTTACCGACTTGCTGAGTTATCCCTAGAGACTCCAGTTTACTTCTGACAAGGGTTGGAACCCTGGAATTTTAGCCCCAGCAGTCGTGTCAAACTGTTCAGACAAGCCACTTGCCCCCTTAGTTGGATGGATCGGGTTTGGCCTCTTCTCTCTTTCATCCCTGTGGGATTTGTTCAGTTGGGGGGGGGGGGTTCGAGTCCAAAATAGCGTGAATCCGCGTCGCCGTGAAGGGAATCTTACAGCACAGCAGTGGGAGTTGCGGGCAGGGGATGTCCAAACATTCAAACCAGGCATGACATGTAATTGTTTCAAGAGTAACCGCTACGTCTGACATAACATGACTAACAGAAGTGTTATGTAGCTTAAGGCAAACCTGGGGGGTGGAGACTGGGGGGCCCTGGCCAATCACATGCTTGGTCCACCCTGAGGCTGGGCAAATGGCCCACTGACCACAATAACCACACCGATATTTTTGTACTATTGTACGCAGAATGGTAGCAAGCATTTTTAAACCAGTAAAAAGGAGATCTGTGTTTCAGCACAAATTGTCGCCTTTACAAGTTATTACTTTTCAGGTGAAACACTGGCATGTGTTGAGGATGGAGAAGTGACATTATTTTTAATTTTCTTACAAAAACCAACCCGCTGATAACTGTATCACCATTAAGCTGGAAAAAAAACCCTAGAGTGGTCTATAACCATACAATCCTCTGAGCGGTTGTAGGCCAGTTTAAGGCAGCTTATCCCAAGGAAGATGCACTACACGCTATTGCCACCATATCGCACAGCAGAGAAGGAGAGAGAGAGAGAGCTGCAAGAATTGCAGGCTGGCTCTTCCGCTGGCACAATGCGCGCACGCGACGCACCAATGCACCAACGCCACAGGAGCTCACCGTGAACTGCAGACAAGTAAGCCTCTTAGCTTAGCGATGGCTTGCTGGCACGCCAGCAGGCGGCTAACTCAGTGCCTGAGAGCCGACGCATGCGGATATTTGGGTCGCTGGATCCAACCCTGCGCAATAAACTTGAGGGATATGACCTAATGAGACTTGATCAAAGTACTGAGCCTCTGTGAGCATTTATGAGAGGGCAGGAAGTATGAGCAGCCTCTATCTCTGGGTGACGGCTTTCACAGGTCTGAAGGGCTGTCAGAGTGAACGCCCCTTCTATTCAGCACCCCCACAGGCACGCGGAAAAACCCCAGACATCAGCAAAAACGTTTTGAGGGGATATTATCAGGGATGACTGTGGATGCAGCAAATTTAAAATTAAGATAAAGTGCAGAAGCCTCTGTGGCGGAACAGGATTTCTCGTCCCTGATGCAGCATCGGGGGATGTCCTGACGCTTACAGCCCCACCCTGTCCTGTCGAAACAGCTGGCCAGCTGTCTCTCGGCAGACATGTGACACGCCAAAGGTAACATCTGCTCAAATCCCTCTGTCGGTGTCTCTCGGATTATTGAAAGCTGAACTAAGAAGGATTAAAAAAAATAAAGATACAGATGTCTCACACTCTTTGCTGTGACGCTGATATCAACTGACATTGATTATGGAGTACCGAATATTTTGTAATTTAGAAAATAATAATAAAAAAATGATTTCACATTGCCTTGGTAACAGTACAGTAGACTGCTCAATGACCGTGTTGGTTACCTCTGAACTGGATTCCCTGAAATTTGGGGAGGCGGGGGGTGGGGGGGGGAATCCAGCGGCAGCTACATGTGTGTTTAGACTTGAGAGCATGCATGCAGTGGGGGCAGCATTGCAGAAGGGAAACAGAGGGGTGTTATTTACATGCCTGGACGCGGGCTGTTTAAATTAAAGGATAGGATGAATGTGATTCTGAGACCTGCTATTCTCGTTATAGACACAGGAATAATTACTCATTAGTTCCATCCATCCATTCCATTTTCTGTAACCACTTGTCCTAATCAGCGTCACAGGAGGTCCTGAGCCTATCCGAGAGGCTACAGGTACAAGGCAGGGAACAACCCAGGATGGGGCACCAACCCCATCGCAGGGCACACTTACACACCATTCACTCACACATGCACACCTGCAATTTAGAAACTCCAGTCAACCTCAGCATATTTTTGGACTGTGGGGGGAAAATGGAGTACATGGAGGAAATCTCGTGATGACATGGGGAGAACATGCAAACTCCACACACATGGATCCATGGTGGAGATTGGAACCTGGTCCCAGAGGTGTGAGGGAACAGTGCTGCCCACTGCAACTCATGAGCTTCACATGGAACAAAATGCCGCTGTCAATAATCAGCATTGATAGAAACATCCATCCAAGCACCGAGCACAAAGCAGGGGAACACCCAGTCAATCACGGGCACGCACACACGCGCACAATCACACACTATGAGCAATTTTCACCAATTCAGCCAACCACATTTTTTGACTTATGGGAGGAAACCGGAGTATGTGGAGGAAACCCACATTAGCAAAGAGGGAACATGAAAGACAAACTGACACAGCTGGGAGTGGGAATTGAACCCACAACCTTAGAGGTGCAGGGCAACGGTGCCACCTGCTGGAAATTATTTCGAATCACCAACCCAACCCAAGGGCCATTGTAGTGAGCTTTGCAGGACAGCCTGGAGAGATTGGGGGGTGACCTCACAACTGTACATCGTTGAGGTTTCACTCCATACACAGTAAGTGTAGGGCTTTTCAAAGGCCCAAATGGCCTTCTGTGGGTGGAGACCAACACAGAAGTGGCAAAATCAACATGCGACTTACTGGGTATCTGCTGGATCCTATGGACAACCACGAAGGCATCGGAGAGGCCAATTTTTACGGGGTGATTGACGGAGCTGATTCTGGTCACATCAGTGGGAATCTGAAAAAAGGAGACGTGTAAATCAACATGTTATATCTGCAGATTCCCCCATGTGGCTGTTTTGATAGAGTAGGAATGTGGAAACTGTAGCTAGTCAACGGCAACAGCAGGAATGACGCGAAAACATTCTCCATCCTGCCCTGGAGAAGTTTGCTTCAACAAGACGCTTGGTGAGAAAAAAAAAACACATATAACCAAAATGTTAATGTAGCAAAAAAGATTTCCAGCCAAAGGCAAAGCTGGAAACTCTGTGGTGCTCATATCTACTACTCATACAGAAGCAGGCAGGTTGTTAAAAATTTCATGGCAGCCTTTTGAATAAGAACATAATCAGATATTTATAGGTCATATTCTGAATTTCCTCACCATCTGCAGCTCTTTGTGTCATGTCTGACAGGGGATGAGAGACTAAAGAAGTAAAAGGCAGGGCCAGTATTAAAATATGACACTCCAAGAACGAAAGAGACTGAAGGGGTTTACGTGATGAGGTGGAATCGAGGTCTCACAGAAGGTGCCACTGGTGGCCACTAGGTGGAGGAATGGTTAAGAAGTTTGCAGACTTAAACCTGCATAAGCTGACCATAATAACATATCCACCCATAAAACTAACAAAACATGCACATTTTGAAAGGTACAAACATTTCCTATAAATATTGGTCTTATTCAACAATATATATATCTATTTAGAAAAAATAATAATATATATTTATATAATTCAAATTATAACTAACATTAGCTTACTTTCTGATGATCTAGTTATTATACAGGGTCAGTTTTAAGTGTGACGATGATATAATCATTTTATGAAACGTAAATCCACATTCAGAGTCGCAAATGTGTGCATCTGCCTGTTGCCTGTTTCACGAGAACAGTCATCATTGTACATCTACAAATCCTAATTTATGAGTCAGGCTGCAATTAACAATTCCAGTTTACACATTTACAATGTCAGCACTACATTTATGAATCGTTAATGACATGGGGAAAGTTATGTTGTCATTGGCCAATAGGTTTAGACAACAAAAAAAATCTCAGTGTCACTGTAATCGCAGATAAAAATGAATTACAATCCAAAATCATAGTAACATCGGCCATTGGCAATATAACTTTCCCCATGTAACTAGTGGTTTGTCAGAGTAGTACTCAAGTTGCAAATGTATAAACTGTGATCCATAATAGGGTCTTCGCCATTGTAAACTTGAAAATTGTGATTTGTAATAATAATAATAGATACTTTATTAAAATGATCTTTTTCACACGTTCCTCTTTTGTGGAGTAAATTGTCCGCGAGGGGCAGCCTCCTGTAGCGGCGCCCAGGGAGCTGGGGGTTAAGGGCCTTGCTCAAGGACCTGCAGACATGCTGAGGCTGGGTTTGAACCTGCGACCTCATGATTACAGGCACACAGGGTTAGCCCATTGAGCCACACGCTGCCCCCATCATGTAAATAAGGACTGTACTCATAAAACGCATGCAGCAGGTAGAGTTACATCAGGGCTCTCCAGTTCCATCAAAAGTTTGTAGTGAGTTTACATCTGTTAGAGGCACAGCGTGTGTCTCACGTGACAAGGCGTGACACTTTAGAGTCCTGCCTACCGTATCCATTGAATCTTACTCTGCCACTTCCACCTCGTCTGCACTCTGTATGTGCACGCATGCAGCGGGGTCACATGCAACAAATGCTATTTTCTGATTGCCTGGTAGGTGGCTATTGATATTAACTTTAACTCAATCAAGACATCTTATGAACTCGTTGGAAAACCTCACTCCATATACCTGCACCTGGTCCAGTACTTATATACATGTGTGAACTGGTTGAAATGTGTGTGTCTCACGGTCAATGTGTGAGAACTGGGAGCAATGGTTACATATTCTGCAAACCTTAATATGGATTTGTGTTTCATGATTACTGTAGATGTTTATTTATCTACCTATGCCTATGAACGGATTGCGCATTAGCGGCTATAAACTGTCTAAACTACTCTTGTAAAAAGAGAATCTGTAAACCTAGAGTGAGACACGTGCAGTACGAACTGAATGTGTGAGTTTGTTGTCTTAAATGTCACAGTAAAAGTGTGCTTGCAAATTCATTGCCTACAGGTAAAGTTATACATATACAAATATGATTTCTAATTTGCAATTCATTTTTTTCCGAGTGATTTAAATCTATCTCCATATTGCAGTCAAAAGGTTAGACACACATCACTAAGCACATCTCGAGGTTATGTAACTACTTTATTATTTTGTAAACAAGGAAAGAGACGGAGTACTGTGACAGACAACCTGCCTTCCACAATCTACTTGATCTAATCCATATAGAATAGGTACAGGATGAGTTGGATTGAAAACTTAATTTTATTGAAAACTTGTGGGAACTGCTTCAGGACTGTGAGAGAAGCATTCCAGGTCACTGCATCTGGAAGTTGGTTGAAAGACTACAGTACTAACTGTCTCATAGATAACTCTTTGTGAGGAAGAAGTGTTAGCATCGAGTTTAAAGATCCTGAGACTAAACACTGATGATAAAACCCTCAAACAGTAGATCTCAGTCACTGTTCAAGACTGGTCCTTAGACTGAATTTTGTGTCATTGTCCAACCTGTGAAACAACACTCCATGCACACACAGGACATGCAGAGAAAAAGTTGAAGCATTTAGCACTGTTAATGTACCCTTTTTGCATCGTTGTGTCTGATTTGTCCCAAAACTGGCTAAATGCAACGAAACACCAAAATTTAAAAAAAAAAAAAAAACAAGCAGAAACAAAACAGCAATAGAGTTGTCAAATAATACTCAAAATTTTACATCGGTCTGAGTTTTGTCCACTGTGCAACACACCGGAGGAAGCATTAAAGAGGACACCTAATAAATAATAAAACCATTTCTGTGTGCCATCCTACTGTTCTTCATGCAAAACCAGCTTCAAGAATGAGTAGAGTAGTGCCTCCATATCTGCATGGCACATGTTCCAAGACCTACCATAAATGAACTGTGAGTAGCTGCAAACACCATATAT
>JABFEA020000085.1:15942752-15952914 GCA_019775915.2 Cyphomyrus plagiostoma
TAGCCTATCTCAGACTGGTACAAAGCAGGGGTACACTCTCGATGGGATCTGCACACACACACACACACACACACACGCACACACGCACACACGCACACACACTATGGGCAATTTAGAGATGCAAATTCACTGCATGTCACCCACTTCCTCACAATGCCGCAATGACGGACGAGCAGCATTTCTGAATGTTTAATCACCAACGGCAATCAGCCAATGAGTTTCCCTGGGCAGGCAATCCACACCTTATATCCAGGCTGCCACTTGCCTGTTTCAGGCTGAGCGCTCATCATTCCCCATAACTTCATCACCACATACACAAACATACACATCCAATTTAAGCAGAGGTGTATGGGGAATTACAATAGCTGAGCGATAAGGAAAGCAATCAAGCGGAAATGTGAAGAGCAGACACGATTCTGCAGTGAAAGGCCCGGGCAAGTGTTTTGTTAGTTACGGGTTTATCTGGAACCCCACAGCATGCATTCTGCAGGTGCTTTTGTATGAGAGCTGCAATTTCACACCGAAGATGCTATGAAGTGCATCTCTGCACAGAAACTAAACAGTGTTCCCCATACTGACCCCTACTGGCCTGGTGCCTATACAGACAACCTGCCACAATTTTCAGCAAAAAAAAAAACGATGAAAAATAGCACAAAAACAGCACAAAACAGATGAGGTACACTTCCAAGCATATACAATGGTGACAGTATTATATTTCACTGCATTTTAAATATTTGTTTTACAGAGAATGAAAAAGGTTGAAGATTTTCATTTCAGGTGCACTTTAGGTGTTCAGCAATAGGGGGCATACTGAGGTATAGATGTTGTGGGTTGTAAAGCTTTGATTGTACTATAAATGACTCCGTTTATGTGTCTTCAACAGAAAGCCTCACACGGCCTCTATGAACCACCATAACCAGCTTAGCAGATAATGAAGAAGGGGCTGGTCAAGAACTGGATCACTTTCAAATTCAAAGGGTGCAAAGGTCAGAAAACAGCTGTTGAGTATCTTTATAGTGTCTTGCACTATGCTTTCAATTCATATGTCTTTTTTTTTCTCCCCAAGGGGCTGTATCATGTGACATGTAAGGACTTTGTTAATCACACTCAACGTTTCCAGATTTAAAGTTAATTACACGAATGATGCACAAAGCCCAATTAAGCCATGATGAAATACCATGGCACAAAGTCCTGTTTCACACAGCGACACATTGAAAATCTGTCTGGCACGTTCTGGGGATTTGTGGATGTTATTCTGCCCCATGCTGGCTCTCTCAGATGTGTAGACAAATCTGATAAAAGACAGAGCATTTCTTTTATAATTATATATAAAACACACCCAAACAATATCCATGCCGGAGGTTGGTCTTTGTTACTCTGTACACCTGCTCTTTACAACATAAACAGACCACACTGGGTAAATTGGGTGTGGATTTCCAGCCACGCTGCCCCAATAAATCAACCACCAGACATTCTTTTCATATACAGATGAATATGTCGATTATCTTATTGAAAAAGGTCCAAATTCCAGATCGAATTCCTTGGTTGATAATGTTAAAGGTCAGCTGACATGTCTTAAAACGCCACAGACAAGATTCCTGACAACATCTGGCTTGGCATTTCTCAGGTAGTTATGGGCATGGCCTACAGCAATGTATCTGGGGGTCATTTGACCTCACATGCCCTCTCTTCATGTCTGGATCAGAGCAGGAAGGTGTTCCTTTATGTGCAGTATATCTTAAAAACAGACCTTTCTCATTCATGGGAAAAGCAGTCTTATACAGTAAAATCCTGATATAACAGACTTCAAAGGACCTGGCAAAACAGTCCGTTATATCCAGAGTCTGTTATATCCAGAGTTCCTGTATGCCTCTCCCCCCCCCAACTACAGGACACCATTTACCCAATGCCGCACTCCAGCAGACACACTTATGGTATAGATTATTATATTACTCATGTAGTAATCCAACTTTACCTGACCAGATGCATGACTATTAATAATCCCAAATCCGTATCTGCACTGGATATCACCAGCACGCCACACGCCTTGTAGGTAGAGCTGCATGTCCGTTATAGCCGAACAAAACTACAGCTAAAAGCGGATAGTCCACTGTAACAGGATTTTACTGTAGTTCTATATATGTTTTTTATAGTATAGTATTTTATATGACCAAACTGGCCAATCAGAATTGAAATAAGAAGGAAGGGCAATGGTTATTGTGATTGGCTGAATATTTCTAGTGGGGCACAAGGAAAATCTATGAAGAAAAACCCTCCTGCTCTGAAAAAATACAGCAGTGTTCAATCTGCCTTTTGCTTCATTATTCAAATATAATCCTTTATCAACACAGTCTTATCCTTTCCCTGACTCTTATTTAAAGATAATTGTTTGAATACTGTGCCAAACTAACTAATGCTGATGCCCATGTGGTAGATAATGCCCCCCCCCCCAAAAAAAAAATAAAAAAAAATAAAAATCCTCTCAGCTGAGTACCTGTCACTGTATAAACACAGTGGGTCTTATGGTCGAGTTCAGGAGTGCAAGGACCCACAGGAGACAAGGTGCATCTCCCACTGCCTGCAAAACTACACTTGCTTCAGCTCAGGTAACATCTTTCTTGACATGAGTAACCCCAGGTGCGATGTGAAAAAATACTAGTAGACTGTTGCAGGTGCTGGAAACAAAATGTTGTTACTAGATGTTAGTAATAACCATGGAAAAGGCACGAGAGAACTGTGTGACCAAGCTGTGGAGTATGGTGGACTTCTGGTCGACCTTCTGCTAGGTCATCAAGCCAACCCACATCCCTCAGCCCCCGGCTCACATAAATGCTCCCAAAACTCTGCCAAGCCGAGTTCCCAGGAACAGTCAACAGAAGGTGACCCAGCTAAGGCACCTAAACTGTACATACCTTTTTTATTACCGTCAGATATAATGTTTAATGGGTTTAATGGTTTGTGGCTCAATGAATTAGTATGCTGTGAGTGAAAGGTTGCCAGCTGAAGTCACAGTCTGCACTGTGGTTTCACCCTTATACCTTTGCGCAAGGTCTTTAAGCCTAATTGCTCTGGGGTCTGGGTGACCCTGCTCTCTCACTAGTACATAACCTTGGATGAAAGTGTCTGGGAAATTAATTAAATGCAAAGTTTAATATGGAGACAATAGTACTTCAATTGTGTTAAACTGAATTTTGAACTTACAACCTCTGGGATGCTATTGTAGGTCTTTAATCATCTCACGCTTACTGCCATTTGAAGAACATTTTTTTATGTGTAAACTTCCTACTCAAGTGGTTTTAAAGGAGCAGCGTACTCATAAAGAAACAAGCAGATCCCTGTCCTCAAGACTCGAGCCTCCATATCCTGAGAGTGCTTGTGGACAGCTAGTCCAAATGGTGAGAAGTAGGCAGGCTTGCGGCCTTCGTCGAGACCACACAAAAGCCTGGCTTAAATGCAAGTTTAAATGACAGGGACCCTAAGAATTTGTAACATAATTCGATTAAGGAATATGAACTGTGTGTGATATGCTGTCATGGGGGCCAAAATGTCTAGCAGTGCCCCTGGCGCCTTGCTGCTAGCAGGCTGCCACCCCACCAGCCCACCCCAAAATTTCTACTGAATAAGCCATTATTAGTATGTGCTTAGTAAGGATGGATGGTCGGTTGGATGTATCTCCACTGTGTCTTTCATGTCTCTCCCCATGCACACTCAACATACTAAACACCAAGAGTGACACAAATAATCATACACAGATGCAGCTGCACACACACACACACACACACACACACACACGCACTGACACAAAGAGAGAAAGGGGCATCGGGCCAGGGGAGGGTTAACGCTGGTGGAGGGGCAAGGGTGCGGAGGGGTGTGTTCTAGCTCAGAGAGAGCCAGGGGTCTGAGGCATGCTGTATTCCATTTGAACTCGGAAGGTGGAAATTCTGAGTTACTGGTCAGAAGATTCACCTGGAACGCCCTCAGAAGTCAGAATTCTGACTCAGAGAGTCAGCGGAATCTACACAACCCCAACCTCAGAATTCAGGAAAGCCGCACCCTTTAGCAACGGAAGTTAAAGTTGTAGTTTCATAGTATTTATTAGCACTTAGGCCATATTTGTGTTTCATTAAATCGGGCGTACACACACACACACACACACACACACACACACACACACACACACACACACACACACACACACAGTACTGTCCAACCACCATCTGTTGACATGTTGCCACAATGTTTTTTTTATGAGCAAAATATCATGCAACATTTCGTTATCAACATTTATTGCTAACAATGGCTAACAATGAACCTGGCTTGAACTGGGGCCTGTTTCAGAAAGCAGGATTACTTGCTTAGCTGGATAACTTGTTGGATTCAAGGTAATCTGGGCTAAATGTAAGTGAACAAAGATAATGGCCATTAAAACTGGGGTACCATAAATCCGACTAAGGTAAGATGCCGGGCTAAGAAAGAAATCCTGCTTTTTGAAATAGATCCCTAGTTTTGCTAAGTGGCTTTCTGACTTGTTATACTGTAATGCAGTTAACTTAGGTGTTAAGTCATTCCAAGTTCCAGCTTCCAACCTTTGAGGTAAACGGAATCCAGCATTACTGTGGGGGGAGGGGGTACTCTAAGAAGGACTGGGAATATGAAGCAGGTGATTGAACTTGTCCCTGAGCCACCCAATGACATTCCCATGCCCCAAATCCTACACAAGCACATTTTACCTGTCCACAAAAATGGACTCTTGTAGCAAATCTATATGTAGCTGCTAATCGGATCAGTAAATACTAAATATGTGGATATTTTTTACACAAACTGCTGAGCTAAAATACACAAACACCAACAGTCTTAAGCTTAAGGCGCCAGATCCCTGAGGACTGTCCCCACTCCCACCTCAGCTCTGGTTTTGTTGACGTGGGGGTTGAGACGGGGAGGGGCAGAGCGTGGGCAAGGCCCGCTGTCATAATGATCAGCCCCTGTTTTTCTGAGATTCTGAGTTTACTCCAGGCCACAGAGAACAACCCCACCCCCCCCCCCCAACATCAAGACAGGCTCTAAGCTGGAGTGAGTCACAGTGACACCTAGAGGCCCCACCCAGTGTTACAAGCTGACGGCTGCCAGCCTCATTCCCATAGCCCCTTCGTAATTTGTATTCCACTACATTCCATCACCCACCGGAACGTTCTGCAGCCCACAGATACGTCCCGTGTCGGCCCAGAGAATGTCTGCCGGGCGATGCCCTCACGGGACATGGAGAGTCGCCCTCGGTGGGCCCCAGACCTCAGGATGCCGATGCGGTGTGCCACAACTGTTCTCATGCAACCGGCGTCTAACCGACCAATCAGCAGCTTTGCCAGGTGTCTGATGAGGTCAACTGGGCATCCCGAACACTTTGGTTCCAAAGCCTGGAATTTAATTAACGTTTTACTGCCTGATTGCCCCAACTGGATCTTCAGCATAATAACTGTCCTATCATAAAAGGCAGAGAAGCTACCCAATTTTTACTATGGGGCGGTACGGCGTCAACACTTACCAGAGAGTTCTCCAAAATCCACTAACAAACCCCAGAGTGTTCTCCAAAATCTACCAACAAAATTCTACCCCCCCCCCACTCCACCATACTTCCTTGGCTCTTCTTCTAAAGACATTCTGGAAGGCCAAAAGAAAAACAACAATTCTAATAGCTTCATGATGGCAATGGAATAAAGTAGAAGACCACAGCCTCATGGAGAATCGCAGCCCGTCACGCCTCCAGCAAGAGACGTCCTAGGAATGTGATTCTTCCCTCATGACTTGGGTTGCCTGATGCCATAATTGCTCCTCAAACGAGATACCAAATCAGAACAGCCGGCAGATCCACTGAAGGGAATGTGCAGAGTGTCAGCCAAACATACTAAAGATGCTCCTTTGGCTGTTGAAAATAAGTGTGAGCATTCTAAAGTGAAAAACAAATCGGTGCGAGGTTCGGGACCCAAACCCAAACTGGTTCATACCACTGCAGCGTAAAACTAAATAGCAGGAGGCTGGAGGAAATGGAGCTATTTAAAGGTATGTACTGTTTTCATTAGCATAAAGCAGCTAACTGTGAAAGTACAGTGTTAAAAGTCAAGTCAAAGCACCTTTTATTATCAACTTCAGATATATGATGCATATTGTTATATACTGAGCTGAAATATCTTTCCTGTTAGTCAGAGTGCAAGTGAGAAGTAATAAATAAATTATAAATACTGAGACATATAAGCATAATATAAACATGATATGTTAGTGCATGGACATTAAGACAGACAAACAGACAGAACCATCTGAATGGTGGGGAAAGATTATGCTAATTTGGTATGAAAGATATGAAAGATTGGCATGGAGCTGAATGTGTAATAAATAAATAGGTGTTATTCAGATAAGTACACCTGTGAGTTATTGCAAATACACACTATGAGCATTATTTCACCTCAATTTCACACCCTACGTAGATAAAAAATGCCAGCAAGGTTTCCTGTTCAAATCCTGGAAGGGGAACTGTAGTTGTACTCTCAGGAAATGAAGTTGCATCAGTATAACTTGCTGTTCCAAATACAGGAAGACGTTGAGGAAATGAAAGCGGTCACACGCCTAAAGCATGTAATTCTGCCATAACTGAGGAGAGACTCTCATACCTTGGAGAAAGACGTGCAGCTACATACAGGTAATACATCCTCTCCCTCATTTGGGAGGTCACATAAGACAAAGAGCTACTGTGTGTGCTGCTTCCGAAGCAGGGTGGGCAGAGAGTATGTGAAAGCTGAGTGAGGTACGTGTACATATACCCTGGAAACAAACCCTCCCAGGCAGTACATGCAAAAATTCCGCAGTGTGGCATTGGGAAAACATCATGCTTTACTTTCTCAGGCGATCAATGCCAGGGGTTGGTCGACCACACAACATAAGCATCTCAACCCAGTGCTCCGGGACCCCCAGACAGCAAAAGCATGGCCTGTGTGGGAGTGCCCTAGGACTGGGTTAAGAAACACTGCTATAAACAGTAATTACTGAAGGCGTAGTACTCAGACATCAAACACGCTAAGAAATTCAACATAAGGCACCTGAGTTCAGACACCAATACTGTTAAGATTAAGGAGCTGAATTAAAATGCACAGCAGTGACAGATGTCTGATTAACTCATTTTATATCTAGATGCTGTTGGAACGACAACAATATATTCCCTGGACGGCCCCATCACCCCCCTACCTGATTCCCATTTCTCCCATGCCTCCCAACCTCTACAATCTTTAGCACCCCCTACACAATCTCCCCACCTCTCCAAAAAAAATCATTAAGAGCCCAGCCTTGTGTGACTCAACGTAATGTGATCTCAATGTAATCAGGTTAACCTGCAGTTCAGGCTGCCCTTCTCTTTGCTAACACTATGTGGCACTGTCTCAATTTTGAAGAGATTGGTTTCAAAATGTGATCTCTTACTGTCCGTTCCCCATACAGGGCCTTTGCAAGGTTTGAATAAGATCTGTCAAATCCTTTTTGAGTTACTGTGCTAACACTATCAAGTGTTTGAAACTGCCTTTTCTTTATCATCACCATGATGCGCTGCTTCAATTTGATGTTCAATTGTCTCCAAATAGGATGGGTTTCAAATCTTCACCCAAACAATATTTCTGCAAAGACTGAAAAGGATGTCGGATATTTTTTGATTTATCGTGCCTCTACAACAATGTGTCTGCAGTAGCAGACCAGTCCCAAATCCACTTGTATTCCTTGCCGGAGGAATACAATTAATCCCTTAAACAAACCATATCTCTACCCCAGATGGAGGAAGGAGAGGTCCAGGTCCCTAGGGATCAACAAGGACCCCATTGCGATGACTTTGGTGACACAGTGCCATTATCTGCTAGGAAGCTACAGCCACCAGCTCACATGCTTAGATGTGGTGATAACAGGACTGGCTGGGGAGGTAAATCCCAGAGGCAAGCGGGCCATGTTGTTACGGAAACGGCAGTAAAACGTCGGGACAGGGTCAAGCCTCGTAAGCCTTATCATTCAGGGAGCTAAAATAAAAGGTAACGAGCTGGGAGTTTACTGCATGCTTATTGTGGTTTATGCACTAGGTGCACAAAGCCAGCAGCTCTGGATTCCAGCCGGAGAAGAAACCGCAGGAAGAGAATGGATGATGAAGGCGATGGTGATGAGCGTGATGATGACGATGGTGACGACGCTGGTGGAGATGAGCGTGGCGATGGTGAAGATGAGGCTGAACATGCTTTTGCTGCTAGCAGAGGTGACAGTGATGATCAAGTGGATGGAGATGATGATACTGACTGTAATGATAGTGAGGATGAGTGCAGGTTGTGACGATCGTGGTGTTAACGTGGATGATGATCATGTGGGTGGCGATGATGACTAGCATTAGTGGTGATTATGGATGGTGGTGATCATGTGAGTGGCAATGATGGTACGGGTTGTAATGACTGGTGGTAGTGCTGAGGGAAAAGGTCATGTGGGCGATGATAATGGTTATTTCGTCATTATCAGTGATGATGCTGACCACTGTGATGCTGACAGAAGTTAGTATAAAAACATGAGCGACAGGCTGCATTATATGAGAAGCCAGATGGCCAATAAACATTGCGTGTGGTCTTGGGGTCCTGTTTTTTTAGAGAATGCGTTGCTGGATCCTTGACACAGAACTGAACCGAAACCTTTTTTGCTTAAAGAACAGGTGAAGATTAAAGCCAAACATTACTCTATATGGAGTCAGAAAAAAAGCAGATCGTGATCATTAGGGACGCACAGTGAGGGGTGAGAGATTCCTCCAGAAGGTGGGCTGCAGATGAACCACCCAAAGAAAGCGTGATGATGAAAGGACACCCGGCAGGGTGATGCAAAAGCCAGGCTTTTGATTGAAGGCTCAGATTTCTTTTTGGAAAGAAAGTAAGAAAAGTGAATGTTCTGTATTTACACCGTTATACCTGATTCTTCTGTGTTTTTTTTTTTTTACTAGTTAGCAACACATTGTCTCGGCCTCTTTTTTGCAGAAGGAATGGCAGCAAGCAGTGGGTAGGAAATCACACTTTGCTGACAACCTTGGAATCCGATTGGTCAGGACAGTGTCACGTAGTGCTTAAAGTGGTCATCTGTCTTTCACTTAATGGATGTATGGGGGATTAAGCAATGGTGCTCAGCCCCAAGAAAGGACCACGTCAACATGGGTAAGCCTCATGGGACTGAAGGGTCCTCCTGTTGGACTGCTGAACTGTGGCAAGAAAAACTGCTACGTCAAAGTAAAACTGTAAAAGACTTCAAATCCATTTAAACTGCTAAGTATAATGTAAGCATTGTCCCATTAGTTTTAGTATTTTCAAGCAATATGAATAATTCAAAATTTTATGTAACTTTATTACATAACACTGTCGTGCAGCTATTTGTCCCTGCAAACAAACTTGAACTGGACTTTTTTTAACAAATATTTGCTCTTGTTATAACACATTGTCTAGGGAAATATTTAACAAACAATTCAAGAAACAGTGCCACAATTTCATACCTCTATCTGAGAGCTGTTGTCACCATCCAGTTCTGGCAGAAGCCCGGGGAAGCGATCAGCATCTGTCCCATCCTGGTCTTGGCTTGAGTCTGGGTCCTGGTCTGGATCCTGGTCCAGACTGGCCCGATTACTCTCCATGGACCTGGGTGGAGGCAGCCACCTCCTCCATCTGTGGCTATAATGCTGTATGTCCACCAAAGGCCCCTCTTCCTCCTGGTGTGGTCTCTGCAGATACGTGTAGAGGACCCCTGATGGAGGATAGAGGCACTATGGTCAGAGGGTCTTAGCCATAAGCGAGGTCAGGGTGCATAACTTGGGCTGAGGTCTGGGGGTGTGGCTCTGACTAAGGTATGAACATGTAGCTTGGGCTGAGGTCTGGGGGCGTTGCTCTGACTAAGATATGGGCATGTAGCTTGGGCTGAGGTCTGGGGGCGTTGCTCTGACTAAGATATGGGCATGTAGCTTGGGTTGAGGTCTGGGGACGTTGCTCTGACTAAGGTATGGGCATGTAGCTTGGGCTGAGGTCTGGGGGCGTTGCTCTGACTAAGGCATGGGCATGTAGATTGGGCTGAGGTCAGGAGGCATGGCTCTGACTAAGGTATGGGCATGTAGATTGGGCTGAGGTCA
>JABFEA020000085.1:15962747-15979820 GCA_019775915.2 Cyphomyrus plagiostoma
GGGGGTGATGTTTTTTCAATAAAGAATGCCATGATTTAAGTGCCACCCCTTCCAGCTCTCCTCCAGAAATTACGACGTGAGAGAGCAGGGGAGGCTTGTTTCCCTTGTAAACCGGCACGTCGTGCCCTGAGCCATGACTCAGAGCCATGATGGGAGACAGGGATCAGTGCTCGAATGGATATTAAATCGGACAGACAGGTGGAGAGGAAATTATAACATCATTGAGAGAGAGAGAGAGCATGCAAGAAAGGAAGAGGGACATCATGAATATAGTCGTCTGTATTCCTACATATTTCACCCCATTACTACACATGAGACCTGCCGCCTGCGTCACCATTTCTCACAACTCAAACCACGCATTTACGTGCCCCCCTCCTGAGCTCTGGGGCCCCCCTGTTGGCTACAAAGTCACCACACTGTAGGAGTGACTGGTCCCCCAGGAACAACAAACTTGTCACTGCCTGCTGCACATTATTTAGGATTAAAGTTTGTCTGCTGGTCTATTTCCATACTTCCAATTAACAGCTTGAGTTGTAGAAAAATCCCCTGATCGGATTGAGCCTCAGAAGGTCGCTTCACCTTCCTGCCGTCTGTCTTTACACATGTTCCCGTCGCCTCTACACGGACAGAGCCGACCAATGAGAGCAGCATTACAGACCTTCACGTGGGAAGGACCTAGGGCTGTATTCACACTAGTTGATTCATACTATGCTCGAGCACATATGACCCCCAAAGTCCGGTTTGTTTGACTAGTGTGATTGCTCCGTACTCTGCCCGGACACGGTACCCTTAGCCAGGTCCTGGGCCACTTGACGTGGTGAGCCAAAGCACGGTTAGTTGGACTCTGGCATCGTACATATCAAGCGGGATCGTTAATCTTGCCAGGGTATGGAACACTGACATGATGCCAATCAGAATCAGAAAACCTTTATTTGTCCCACAATGGGGAAATTGCATTGTTGCAACAGCAAGCACAGTACACAGCAGAGAGCAGAAACAGCAGATACATCGGACATACACAGCAGATACCTAGGAAATGGTGCGACTGTGACACACATGCGCCCATGTGCTCTACACATGAGGCAAATCCGGAAGGAACAGATTGGGTAAGCTGTACGGATAATAGCACTCATAAAGGCCACGGCAGTTTCTTATGCTTTCTTCTGTTCATCTGCTCAATAAACATAAAAAAACGTCCCTTACAGCGCATTTTACTTGATTATCTAACTGCTTAAAAACAGGGTAGCATAATAACCTGCAGGTACAGAGGCCTGTTTGCTGATGTTAATGTAGTTTGTTGCTATATTATAAGATCCCTTACATAAGTCACTGACTTGAAGCTGGGGAGGTCATATTTGACGAGATGATGTTTCAGTATTAAGGGGCGGCATGGCGGTGTGGAGGTTTGCACTGTCGCCTCACACTTCTGGGATCAGGGTTCGAGTCGAGTGTGTGGGGTTTTTATGTTCTCCCCGTGTCGTCATGGGGTTTCCTCTGGGGTTTCCGCCAGGTACTCCGGAAGATGTTGGCACAGGAGGTAGTGCTATTGTTCGGCAACCAGGGGGTTGCCGGTTCGAGCCCTGGTTTCTCCTGACCCCATCCAAGTGTACTTGAGCAAGACACTGAACCCCAAATTGCTGCTTGTGAGCAGGTTGGTGCCTTGCATGGCAGCCTCCACCATGGGTAAATGTGAGGCATGTGTTGTAAACTACTAGGAGTAGAAAAGTGCTATATAAAAGCAGGAAGGAATTTAGTTACTAAATTGCCCGTGTGAGTGAATGGTGTGTGAGTATGCCCTGTGATGGGCTGGCCCCCTATCCTGGGTTGTTCCCAGCCTCATACCCATAGCTTCTGGGATAGGCTCCGGACCCCCCGTGACCCAGAAGGATAAGCGGGTTGGAAAGCAGGGGGATATTTTGGTATTCTATAGCACAATGCGTGTGATTCTTACATAGTGTATAGTTGAGTTTCGACAGTGGTTCAGACCTGCTGAGTCCATGGTTCTGATATGACGGTTAGCATCAGCGATATACAGCATGAGTGATGTCAATAATAGCGTAATTAGTACCAGTACTAAAGAAATGTAATATCAAACTGCTTTCAAGAATGCAGTACCATGGTGCTATTTCAGTACCAGTGTCCCATGCAGCTAGTCTGCACAAACTCTGATGCAATTGTTAAAATGTGGGATTATCTTCTTATATGTGCAGCAGAAATAAAAAAAAAATCTATGCATTGCATACTGGATAAACCTTAGTGTGCCCTCATGCCCAGAACGATTCAAAAACACCAACAAAATAAGGACATCAATTATGAATTCCATTATGCTGCGCGATAGCACTTTCCTTCCTGTGTTTTCTTCAGTACAACAACATTGCACAGTGATGATGAAAGCGTGCTTGGGCCAGGAGTGTTCGATGCAATGTGACCACAGGCCAACAGAGATGGGGGGGGGGGGGCAATCGTGCTCGGGCACAGAATAAGGCTACTGGGCCAAGTGTGCACACGGCCTATAGCAGAGGGACGAGATGGTAAGGCACCAAGATGGATGTCAATAAGATCTGACTGTGACCAGGACTGACAGGTCCACCTGAAAACCTCACCTGAAATTGAATTTAGTCACTCAGCGGGGCTGGTCAGAAATCAAAGAAGACACTGCTTGATTGGGCATGACATTGTTCGATTCCTACTCCATCTTGATTGGGCAAAATACCACCAACAATGTTTGATTCATGCTCCGTTGTGACTGGGCAATATGCAAATGACATCATTTAATTCAAGCACTCTCAATTAGACGACATACCAATGTCTGATGCACTAACATCGGACTACAATGACCATCAGGATGTATGGCTGTGCTATTCGGCTTGGCTTTCAAACCAGGGAATCGTCAGAGACTAGAACCTCACTGTGACATTTGCCCACCAAACGCCTAAGGAGTCACTAGACCAGCAACGACACACTTACCATTGCGAAACAAACACGTGTGGCAGGCGAGTGTATGGCGACAGGTCAGTGGAAGCGGACATGTGCCAGCCGGAAGCAAGGCATACAAAATTAAATTGTGCCATCGGCACGCATCTACAGTGGGTTTCGGTGTTGAGGAGAGGACAGCAAGAACAATGCTCTTCATAACAACATCCAAAATGAGATGTTTGGGAGAGCAGGCCATAGGGCGCGGAGGCAGCGAGTGGAATTACCAGGAGGAATATCCCTGAGTTTGGATGTCTGGATGTCTGCTTCAAAGCTTGGCCTCAGACCTCTCATAGCCTCTAGTCTGCTGCAGACGGGTTTAGCCATGTAAGCGATCCACCCGGGCAAGTGACTCAGAAAATGGTGCAGCAAACTCCGGCATTCGCTATGCTCGATATCGACTCTGTAGGGCCCCCTGGAGGCCAACCTGGTGCTTTTCGGCGATGTGACTGAGGCTTTCATATGAAAGTGCACTAAAGGTTTTAAATCAAATTATTAAGTAATTCCTAAAGTAGCTGGTGATTCATAAAGGCATAAAAGAGAGTTTCATATTGGGAGGGACACAACTTAATAAAGGCAAAAGACTGTATACATGAGGGAACAAATTAAGCCAAGTTCCTATGCCCCTGGATCCTATGCCCCTGGTCTTTTGGATCGGAGACGATATTAATCACATCCCCGAAATCACGCTAAGGGGGTAACATTTGTGTTGTGTGTATCTTGCAGGCACTTTTAGGCAGAAGCTAGCTTCACCCCGCAGACTGCTTACCCCCCACCCCCCCCATCCCCCGAGCTGTCAGAAAGCTATCTAAATTTCAAGGGCATGAAAAGACCCGGCTATCATGAACTGACAATACGGAAATTAGCATTTAACCCGTAAAATGTGTCATCAGGCGTTCCAAAAGCTCACAGCTGCAGAAGTCCTTGGAAGCGCGGGAAAATGAGGGCAGAGAGGGTGGTGACACAGTAATGGGGCCCGATTGTGAGAGCAGCGCACGCTGGAGGCCACATTTCACTGGGGCCTGTAGGTGTGGCCGCCGCGAGCCTTAGCAGCTAGTGCTGCTCTTCTTGTCTTGTTCATCTGTCCTATTTTGACCACCTTGTACATTTCCTCCGTCTCTGGAAAAACCCAGCTGCTTGTTTCCACAGACTAATTATAACTCAATTAAAATTCTGCTCCAGCAAACCATTTTGGACTCGTTGACGCCACTGCTGCATGCTGCATGGCCACACTTTAAAACGAGCAGTGGCCTTATTTCAGCCATATATTATGTGACTAGCTTTTGTATATTCAATAAGGGTTTATGTCCATGCCCATGCGTGTGGCTCCTCGAGCCTATTGGGGCCCCGAAGTTAGCTCCTATTGTGGCCCCGACGTCATACCCTATCGGGGCCCCGAAGTTAGCTCCTCATTCCCAGGCCCTCTTGCTCATTGGATGACCCTGAGTGACCCACATCTTACTTTTAAGAACAATTAAACTCAGAAAACACTACGGCCATATGCTATGCTACCTTACAGCTAAAATAAGGACTGATTACCTTGCCTGAGGTGCTGGACTACAAGATAAATACCACATTGATATTTACACTCCTTAAATCATAAATATAATATTGGTAATTGAAATAAATTTTAAAGTGAAGCACGTGGCACAGTTATGTAATGTAAAGTAAATGTTTACACTACAGATCTGGAATTAATATCCATATTTACCATGACTTAAAAAGCTATTTTTATTGCTACATGCTAAATAAATTACTAGTTTGTTGAAAGCAGTAATGCTGAGGGCAATCACAGGTGGGATTCCTCATTAGACACCTTAGATGCTTTTATTATTAAGACACGCTATTCATTCATTCATTCATTCATTTTCCAGTAAATGTTTATTGAAACCAGGGCTTCAGTGAGCCAGAAGTGTATCCCAGGACACACTGGGAATGAGGACGGGGACACCCTGGATGGGATGCCAGTCTAATTTAGAGCTAGCAATCCACATAATATGCAACTTAGGACAGTGGCTGCAGTATCGCCAGGAAACCCACCCAAACTCCACACACAGCCCTCTAGCACATTAAAACTGGAAAGACTGTACAGAACATTCCGGCGTGCTCTTGCTGGCATAGCCTTGTGCGGTATTGCATAACATTCATATCACCTAGATCCTCATTTTGAACTACGCTGGGCACTGAAATCCAGAGGGCATGTTTGAAAGAAAGAACAATTGATTCAGCCGGTTCTCTGCTTAAGTCAAAATTGTGCCAGAAAACTTTGCAGAGCACGAGGTCCTTCCATGAAGTGTGTTACATGTGCACTGCATTCCTCTAGCAGGGGTATTTACAATGCCACTTTTTATAAAACATAAAGTTATTACCCCGGGCTTAAGCGAGTTAGCCATTCTATGCTAGAAAAATGGTGCTAACCGATGAGCCGTGCATCTCCTCCAGTAATTAAGCCACTACTGACTAGCATCCTTTGTGTCACCAAGTGATGCTGAAGCGGTCACTATGGAAACAAACTGAATACAGACCAGACTTTAATTGGATCTGGCCTTGTCACATGGTTAAATCGGTTGAATGTTAATAGAGCAGCATGGTAAGTAACTAGGTGGTTCTGAATCGGGGACTGTTTTTGGCATTTGTTGAGTCATCTTTCATCTCGTTCATAATCCCTGATCCTATTTCCTGGGAGCAGCAGTGTGCATGATCAGTAGATAGCAAAACTAGTCACCAGACCAGTTCCGGAAGTTCATGGAAGGACTGGCTGCCGTACCCTTGAAGATGTTAATCCCAGGGGCATGAAAAGGACTCTTGAAACATGATTCAGCAGTGAAACTATTTCCTGGATAACAGTGCCAGTAGCTAAATTCAATGAAACAAATAAACCAATGGAACAAACAATACAATGGAACTGACAAAACAGTAGAACCAACGAAATGTCAACAGGTGTGGCTTGCGGGCTCCATGACCTTTAGCATTTTCATTTTAGCTACAATAAGGCTAGCAGAGGACATGTACAGTGGGTCAGTGCGTGTCATCGATTTATACACTGGCTGCTTAATTAACACCAGGCGAAAGCTTCTGCCTCTAAAAAAGCTGGGAAAATGCCTTGTTCTCCATTTGGGTTGCCCTTTCAGAGGCCCGGTCCTCCCTGTGGGGGATGTGAGTTTTCACTCACTTATTGCAAACTGTGAATGAAAACCACTCCCCTCACACAGAGCTCTTAATTGAACAGGCCCCCGTGTCTCTATTGCTCTTTGGAAAACAAACCCTGGAGTTGCCTAGCACTTCCTATGGGCCTGACACAGAACAACACAAACCGCAAGCACGTATCCCCCTTTTATTTTGGACATTCTGAATACCTGATAAGGTCTGATTAGCTGGAAAGAATGTAACTGTTAGGGGTTTTTAGAGTTACCTCTTTTCACGGAGCGTCTGGACGGAAACGCCTGCTCTCAGCGTGTGAGGCGAATCGCTCTCTCTTTTGTGGATAGGATAATGCAGCTATTTCCTGTCCATTTCATGTTCACGTTAATTAAAGGCTAACTGAAACGGCTCAGATTTGCGAGCCCCTGGTAAACAAAGCGTTATCGCATCAGCTTTTAGCATTTTTATTGGCTAGCGAGGACATGCAGTGATCAGTGATTGGCAAAATATGTCGGGAAAATGTTAATGGGAAATCGTGTCTGGCATGCTGAAGATAGCTTAATCAAACCACTCATCATTCCTCTGCTAAAGGGGGCGGGTCTGAGCCGGAGGGTATCCCAGGCAACACAGGACACCATGCAGGGGGGAACACACCCGGGGATGGGATGCCAGTCTATCACAGGGCACATACAACAGCACACACGCACACACACACACACACACACACACACAGACCTCTACTCATATCTTTGTGGTGACCATCCATTCATTTCTATGGGATAAACTCTAATACCAACAATGACACCCATAACCCCTACCCAGCCCGAACCTTAACCACAAGTAACCAAACAAAATACAAGACTTTTTAGTTTTATGATTGCAGTCACAGATTTTTATAAAACTGAATTTCCCCTTGTGGGGGCTCAAAAATGGTCTCCACAACATTAAAATAAACAGGAATTTATCTTAATATAATGTATACCTGGACCACACACAGACACTACAGGCCATTTAGACAAACCCATTAACCTGCAAAGTGTTTGGACTGTGGGAGGAAACCAGAGCAACTGAAGGAAACTCATACAAACAAGGGGGTCATGCAGACCCCACACACAGAGCAAAGGCAAGATTCGAACCCCCAACTCCAGAGACTTGAAGCTACCCCCCCCCCCCAAATTTAATTAACAATTTGTCAAAATCCGATTTCCCCTCCCGTCTCACGCTTGGCCAGGCCAGAAGACGGCGTACGAATTGAAATATCACCAGATAATTTGAGGGCTTAACTAAACTGAAATTAATTGTCTGCAGGGGCTGGACGTGGAGGCAGGGGGGGTGGCGGACCGTGGATAATCGCGCCGTATCTCAGCCACCCAAGGCCATTTCCAATTATCACGCGGCGATAACCAGGGCAATCTGCATCATCGCAGTCTCGAATTGGGCTGCCTGGAATGCAGTGACGGGCTTCAAGGGCCGGTCAGGGTGGGGTGGCATTTCGGGCTCTGATCCAAGAGAAGGGCGTAAGATGGGAGATGAGGCTCCTGAACCGAGGTATCTAACACAGAAGGTCAAAGCTTAGGATCAGGTTGCATCATACTTAAAAGATGGTCATCTATCTATCCATCCATTCGTCCATCCATCCATCCATCCTTCAACCACTTATCCTGAACAGAGTTTGTGTGCTAAGTGCAATTTATTATTCATTTTCTACATTTTATTGCTTTAGTATTTATGGTTGAACCCTATACCTCCATCTTATACCATGCTTCCAGAGGAACTACAATTTCATTCTCATTACCTTGTGTTTTGCAGAATGACAATAAATCTTATTTATCTATCCCAGACAGGAGTACACCCTGGATGGGAATTAAACACATTTGACAGATACTCACTCTACACACTTGTCAGAAACCTAGAGCCTAACAGTATGTTTTAGGCTTAAGGAAAAAGAGGTGGGATTTGAACCCTTAATTTTGGATACAGAAGGTAATAGTGCTAATTATCAAGCGACTGTGCTACCTCAGACACCTAATGATGTCTAGTAGAATCCAGTAGCAGGAAACCAGAGGACTGGATCTTTAGGAAGGACAGGGAAGGAGAGAGAGGACAGAGTGGCAAGGGACATGAGGCAAGGGACATGAGGCAGGACACAGGGGAAAAGGCGGCAGGAGGTAGGGGACATGAGGCAGGCGCCATGAGGCGTGGGACAGGGTGGCAGGAGGCAGGGGACATGAGGCAGGACACAGGGGAAAAGGCGGCAGGAGGTAGGGGACATGAGGCAGGGGACATGAGGCAGGACACAGGGGAAAAGGTGGCAGGAGGCAGGGGACATGAGGCAGGACACAGGGGAAAAGGTGGCAGGAGGTAGGGGACATGAGGCAGGCGCCATGAGGCATGGGACAGGGTGGCCGGATGCAGGGGACATGAGTCAGGGGACTGGGCGGCAGGAGGCAGGGGACATGAGGCATGGGACAGGGCGGCAGGAGGCAGGGGACATGAGGCATGGGACAGGGTGGCAGGAGGCAGGGGACATGAGGCATGGGACAGGGTGGCAGGAGGCAGGGGACATGAGGCAGGGGACGGCGGCAGGAGGCAGGGTAAATGAGGCAGGGGACGGCGGCAGGAGGCAGGGGGCATGAGGCAGGGGACTGGGCGGCAGGAGGCAGGGTAAATGAGGCAGGTACTCTGAAACTGACAATAACTATGGGAAAATTCATAGTGTTTTAAAGTGCAGAACTGCGAGAGGAACTTCGAGAACCCAGAGGAACCACAGGGACAACATGCCAAAGATGGAACTCAAACCCACAGCCCTTGATGGGTAAGCCTTCCTACACCCCCCCCCCCCCCACACACACACACACACACACTCCACTCTTAAAATGACCAGTCTAATGTAAAAACAACTCCCCGTTGAAGCTCAGCACGACTCATGACATGGAACCATCTGGCCATGATCGATAAGATTAAGCCACTAAATCACCATTAATGGTCGCCTGGACTAATAGTAAATACATTATTTAGCGCGACTCCTGTTATGAATATTTTCATATTAAATATTAAAAGCTCAGCCATTTCAAATGGCATTTAGTCAAACAATCCTCCACCCAACACCATGTAGGAGGGGCACAGTCTCTTTGTTGGACTGTATTCTGCCATAAGAATCTTCAGGTGTTATGGGGTTCAGGGATCAGCTGGACACCGACACCTCTACAAGGTGGGTGGATGGATGGATGGATATCTATATATATGTGGGGCTATTTTCAAAAATATAAACTCCGTAAATGGATCAGGCATCAATGCACCCGGTTTGCCTTCAGCAGTAAATTACATGTGCTCTTTGATATTGACTGACGAGACAGTAATTCTCAGTAATACATATCGATTAAATGTCTCTGCAAAATTATCATCCTGACTTAAATTCTGGGCAGTGACAAAAAGTGATAATTCTTATGCAAAAAGATAAGAAAAAAAAACTGACAAGAGGTGGTGTTTGGCTGCACCTTTCAGTTACACCCAAGGGGAATAATCAGGCCATCTGGACGTTAGGAAAAACGCGGTTGCGGACCAGGACTTTCCCCTAAAACTGTGCAACGTTCTTAACTGCCTGTGACAGTTGAGCAGACAGTTTGATGGAAAGCAGCACACATGTTGAGAATGCAGGTCAGACAGCCCCTGGAGCGGCTGGCGGTTAAGGGCCTCACTCAAGTGACATCACTCCGCTGACCCTGAGAGTTTAACTAACACAAGCACAGCAGCCTAGGCCAGTGGTGGCTTAATGGTCAGGGAAGCGCACGTGTAATTCGAAGACTGCAGGTTCAAATCCCTGGCCTGGCACCACTGAGGTACACTGACCAAGGTACCATCCCTAATTACTGAATTAGCTGCCCCCTGCTATGTCACATATGGGTTAAATGCAGAGAACACATTTCATTGTGGTGTGCTGTGGTGTGTCAACAATGACAACTAAAATTATAAATAAATAAAATCCTAACGCACTGAGATAACCACCTGCCCCAAACCAGGGTTTCAGTGATCTTATCCCATAATCCACAAGACGCAAGGCAGAGATCACCTACACGCTGTAAGATGCTGGAGAATGGCAGTTGCAAGCTCAGTATAGTGTGAACCAGATTAGAGATCTCATATTTCAGTAATAGCAAAGGAAATCAAGGAATAACTGTGGGCAGCGCTGACTGGGAGAGTCACATGACCGCTGACCGAGATCACAATCAGTTAAAACAGCCACTAACTTCCTGGTAACTACAATCAAATCACAAATCCACTAACGTGCCTGTGGTCAAATGTCAGCATAACCACCTGATACTTCACACCTGTCAGGATCAAAGTCCCACCTGCACTCCTCTAGCTGCCTGGTGTGTTTCTCACTTTGAATACTCGACGGGGGAGGGTTTGCCTGAACCTGACAGACGCCGAGGCACCAGACTTTCTCCAGCTGGGCAAGGCGGAGATAGTTCGGGGGGTTCAGGTTCATCAGTCACCTGGAAACGGTTCAAACCAGCCCAGGAGGTGAGGGCGGGGCGGGCGGGGGGGTCCCGGCCTCCCTCAGTGAGATTTATTAGCCTGGGAGTCACACCTTCTTCACCAGAAGCCATTTCTCTGGAATCGTCGTGCTACAACAGGAATGAACGCTAAACTGTCAGCGCCGTCATGCTAAGGTCAAAGGTAACAGGGTTAACGGTGAGGAGCCAGATCAGGCCCAGACGAGCCTCAAAGACACATCCAGATATTCACAGCAGGAGAGCAGGTAGTGGATATGGGGATATGGGGGCAGTGCAGGTAGTAAGGTCACATCCTGGGACGAGCTATCCAATATCCAAGAATTTGAACAGGTGAAGGAATATGACGTACGAAAAAGGAGATACCGATGATATCCCAAAAGGTGAAGGAGGATTTTTAACTGGGGTGGTTTTTATCGTTATTCATTAATAGTAATTACAACCAGGTGGCATTATCATGGTGAGGCTTGAACGCGTATCTCAACGCCGGTCCGCAGAGCGATCACCCCTGGGACCGGTGCTGCTACAACCCAGATCCCGGACACGTTCTTAGAACTAGGTCTCCTTCCACAGAGGAACATCACGTATCTTTAACAGCCGCTGCAGGAAGCCAGTGACTTTATGTAGTGTTTTAAAGTGCAGCTTAATTCAAGTGATAAAGAATATGTTATAAATGAGGACCATATTAAAATACTTTCACATTTCTATGCATAAATATAAAGACTCACACACACACACACACGTTTGTATATATTATATCTTTGTGGGGACTATCCATTCATTTCTATGTGGAAAACTCTAATCACACGACAACCTTAACCATAACAAACCAAACAAAATATGGGACTAAATGGTCCCCAACACGTCAACGAAACAGGTTTTTATTACATCATGGGGGACATTTGGTAATATAAACCTAATTCATACCCAAACACACACGCATCCTTCCCAGGAACACCACTGAGGGGGGAAAGTAAGGCCAATTGCAAGGGACCCTGAGTGACAGGGGCCCTAAAAATGAGGAACATAATTGGATTGTTGTAGGTTGTGGGGCCCAATATGATACGCTTTAAGCGGGCCCAAATTCTCTAGCGGTACCCCAGTCCTGACCAGGGAGCCCTGTACTTCCACACACACACACACACACACACACACACACACACACACACACACACAGTGCATTTCTATTACATTTAAGTTATTTTAGGAGATGCACCTCTCTAAAGCATGGTATACCTCATCAGAGAAAGCGGGATCAGCCAGTTCCTGGAACAACCAGGGTTCAAGGGCTTCACTCAAGAACCCACTGGGGGCCACACATGCCCTACCCTAGCTTTCCCAGCACTTAATAAATAACAGTAGCACCTGCTGACGTACTACCATTTAGGAAACGCACTCACAAAGGCAGACTGCTAAATGTACGTTCCGTGCAGAACGTACAAATGTCAGTTGTCACGGTAACAGATTTCCTTATTGCAGATGAGGTAACATCATGGTGGTTGCTAGAAGCCTCAGATGTGTCCGATAAGGACGCAACCCAAACACAGAGCCCATCAAAATCCATTGGCTAAGCTCAGTATTCCGGCTATTTCTGAGCCACTGAATTGCTGCCTCTCTTTTTTCTCTCTCAGACAAATTTTGGAAGCGAAAAACGCTACCGTTGCCCGGCGTGACCCGCGCACACGCAGGAACCGGAGCTCGCGCCACGCGCCAGCGGATGCGGGGACTCAAGTGTAACGGGGGCTGAGCAAACAGACTCGGTGCTAACAAGAGCAGGAGAGGTGGGGGGCATTTTTACAGGCCGAGAGAACTTCAGGCAGTGCTGAAATCCCAAAAGAGAAGCATGAAAACTGCGGTGGGGGGGGGAGGAGGGACACAAAATCTGCTGACAGCTAGAAAACTTCCCACAGCTCAGTACATCCCTCCCCCCCAGAGAATGGTCTGTGGTTTGTGGGTCGCTCAGAGATTCAGGAGGGGGGTGGGTTTGGTTCCGAAGTGTCATGTGAGGCGGTGCTGAATGCAGGTTGCTGGGCCGGGGGGGGGTCTGCGCCAAGGGGGTGCCCTCACAAGACCAAACTCAACGCCCCACACACAGCCACGCCCCCTTCCAGGACATAATTCCCCCGCCCTGTCACCACTTCCTCTCCTGGCAAAATGCTGAACCTCTCGTAAGATGAAGTGAACGAAGGAGCCTCTGACATGGCAGAAAACCAGTGCCGAGACCGCTGGCCGTCTGGACACCGTCTGCCCTCTCCCGACCCGGCAGGCGTCTCCTTACGGCTTCGCTGCCTGCCCCACACCCCTTTCCATTCCACCACCCCTAACTACACCTGTGTGGATTTGGTGTCGAGGGCTGCGCTGGAAATAAGGGCACGGAAGAGCAGGACTAGCTTATTAATGCTCGCCTGAGCCGCACTTCCTGTCAGCTGACCACTGAGGCAGGTGCTGATGTACGGACTATCAGGGGTGGGGCCACAGGCGAACTGGCCCAAGCTGAAAGCTGATTGGCCCCACCCCCTGTTGCTTATTCAAAACATATCACTGGTAAATGAAAAGGTCAGATGCTCAGTATGAATTATGGCCCCTCTTACTCCACTCCCTGCAGGCTATACATCCCATACCGCATTCCCCTGGATACACCCTGAACGCTTCATCCTATTCATGACCTCACTGTCACTTGGCTGGCTGTCCACTCCCGCTGGGCTCCATCTCCCCTGGGTTGCTGCAGGTGATCGGTCACCTAGCGGGTGCCGTATGGTAGTGATGTGGAGCAGCCCCCCCCCCCCCCATGTGGCAGTGAGACTCTGTACGAAGACAGTAGGGGGCACAATTCTGGATTCCAGACACCTGCTGGGATGACGGGTCACAGCTGATTCAAAACTGCTCATTTGAGAGCCATCTGGGCAGAAAATAGGCGCCAGCCCCTCCCCGGCCGAAAACCCGGAGACTCAGCACTGAGTCAGCAGCTCCATCATCAGCAGACTGAAAGGTGTGCATCTCCCTCAATCAGGCAGCAGCACAATGAGCATAAATGACTCTGAAAACGGCATGAAAAAACCTGCTTAGCAAAAACTTCATCTTCCTTTGTGACCTTGCGCTCCTTTGTAGGCCAGCTCCCCTCTCCGAGGTAGGCACAGACTTCCACCACTTCAGCGTAAAAGTGTAAGTAGCATTTCCTGAATCAGGTTCCACCCGGTGGCAAAAATTCATGGGAATGTTCTGCAACCCCAGTGAAACATGACGTTCCCCTTTTTTATACACAAATCCTACAGTTTGGCTACTGAGAGCTAAGACTGTGTCTCTTTAGAAGACAAACCCGAGCAGGGTCTCTAGTACAAGAATGTCAGCGTAACACCCCATAACACAACAGGCATCACAGCACTCACAGCTGCACGTTAATAACACGCGGCCTTATTTGTAGACCTCAGAAAGTGTGACACCAATGGTGTATGTGCGACTCTCACATCGTCAGAGGCAAACAAGAGAGGTAGAGAGACAGTGAGAGAGGGAGACAGAAGAGAGGAGTGGGAGAGATGATGGAGTGGGAGGAAAGGAAAAGATGGAAAAACAGCAGAAGAGAGAGGGAGAAACAGGGAAAAGAGACAGAGGAGAGTGACTGAGATACATAGAGAAGGACAGAGAGTCAGAGGAGAGGAAGAATAACTGGGGCAGAGATGGAGACGGTACAGATGGATAGAAAACTGCTGGCCTTTGACCACATCTGCTCACATGTACATCGCATATAAACACCATACATCCCGTGTCATTTGCCACAGGGCTCCTTTTAATTCACCCGTGTGAACATGCAGCCACCAGCCCGAACTGGCAGTTTGCGTTAAAGAACGCACTCTCCTTCCATAACTGTGGGACTGGCCGGTAACGGTCTGCGGAGCTGCCAGTCCCTGTGTCACAGGAGTCCCTAAGTGTGCTGGGCTACGTTCTACTGTGCGAGCTCCACAGAAGAGGAAAGGAAACAGCCATCTTTTGGCGGGTTCTCTTATTTACATCCATGGGCTGCAGGGGATGCTGCCATTTTCTACTTAAAAAGAAGCATCAATCTAATTAACATATTAACGCTCCTCCTCCATTGGGGACCTAATAAACTCCTTGGGTAGCCCATTAACTGCCTGACTGGAATTGCGTCCTTAATATCTCGTGCCTGGAGGACAGCATCTACACAAGCCCATCGTCAACCCAACAACACGCAGGAAGGAGCATTCTGGGCCTTTGCGGGGCCTCATTTGGATCTCGATGAGAACTGGATGAGTTCTGGAAATTGGGTTTTCGGCTCCGCAAAGACCTTCAAAATCCCATTCCTTATCTTGGAGGACGGGAATCTTAAAATTGATTTTTGTGGTGAGACGTTGAGAGGCTGCTTAAATCGGCCCCCCCCCCCCGACGAGCACCAATGGCTGCGATGCACCACAAACCAGTAATTAGCGTGAGAAGTTGAAACATTTCAAATAGAACATTCCTTCTGACTGACATTCATGTCGTCTGATGCCGCCAGGGAGTAACATCTTGTCGTTTAACTTCTCAAAACTGGATAAGTGCTACCAAGAGCTGGAAAGAAACCAATTAAGAAACAGTCAGCAGCAAACTCTTCTGGCTTCTTGCTCTCGCCTTTCATGCCCAGCCTCAAGTCATTCAGATAAGCACTATAACCAGCAGGCTTAGTCAGAGCCCTTTGTTTCATGATGAGGCTCCCTTAAGGTCATTTGTATGGAATAGTGCAGTGTTTCCCAATCCGATCCTTGGGGACCCAAAGTCGGTTCATGTTTTTGCTCCCTCTGAGCTCCCTACCAGGAGCTGGGATGGAGCTAAAACCTGGGCTGTCTGTGGATCGCTGAGGACTGGATTGGGAAACAGTGGAATAACGCGCTGAATGCAGAGAAGCACTTAGAGGTGGAGTGCAGAGAGATTTTTAGACCAGTCAGCTTGCTGCTCACAATGCCATGGGGCCAGGCTGGTTCCAGAAGCCCAGGGAACCAGGCTCACAGGGATACTAAGGCAAAAGGCATCTTCTGAGCTTTAATCATTTGTCGAAGCAAATCGGGGATTCCTCATGTTCTGGCAGATGCCCTGAAAAGGAGGTCGAAAGTTTTTTGGGGCCCGACAGCCAACTTCTTCATCCCTGGCCTCAGACAGGCATCTTATGCTGCCGCCTGTTTTTCCAAAGGCACGTCCAGAGATGCCTGAGGCACCGGCTGATCCCAGGTCAGTCTTTTGCAATGTGGTACATCTGGTTTAATTTTACAAGGTAAACAGAAAAAGGGATAACAACAAAACTATTTGATTCGACACAGAGCCACAGTGGGACGGAACATGCAGCTTCCATCCGCAGGTGATGCCATTTGCGGTGGGCTGTGACCCACACACTCGGGGGTGCACTCCCAGGAAATGACACGTGAGCCCTTTTCTGTCACACCTCCATGAGAGATTCCATTCACATCCTCGGCTGACGCAACCAACTCTCTCCCCCCAGTCCCTTGGTACGTTAAATTGAATCAAAACATGCCCACGCTTAAAGCTCGTTTCAGGACATTTGGATTCAATGTTGGAAAACTTTTGCCATTGCAGTTATGGTCTAAATGGCACCTAAAAACTCAGTAGTTATAATAACATCACTTATAAAACATAAAAACTTAAATAGAGAACACAGCTACACTGTGTTCTCACTGAAGCAATCTCAGTACCAGAATCCTTAAAAATTATACATCATCAGTGATGCCTCATGCCAGCATCAAAGATCGAAATTGGGGCCGATCCTGGCGTTGTTTAATTGATCGGTATCAGCTACCACAGTCAGACCCAAAGCCAGATCTATCTAATTTCCCACATTCACCCAATTTATGTTGCTTGCGCAGATTGCAAGGTTCCATCACACTGCAGTGAGCCTGAGGCGCATGGCTTGAAACTAGAAGCTGTCGAGCGGTCGGCTGTGTGGAAATCCTGTAAATTTGATTTCATAGTGTTACCCACAACGTCTGCAATACCAACCCAGAGAGGAGTCAGCAGCGGAGCATTACCCAATGACGTGCGTGTATGTGTGTGTGTTTCATGCAGGATATATTAATTTGTCTGCAAAAGTTTCTTTGGGGATTCGAACTGGGATGTTACAGGCCATAGACGTACTGGAATTTCTTCCACCACAAACACCAATGAGTGTGCTAGTCCTCCTCCACACACTCTGTCCTCAATATCTCAGGACAGCCCAAAAAAAAATGTGAGGTCTTATCCACAAGTTAAAAACATACAGATCAGGCATCTATATCTTTGTGTTCGCCCTTGTGGAGACCAAAAAAAGGATGCAATATATACATGAACAACCCCCCCCCCCCAAACCCACACACACACACACACACACACACACACACCATGGTAAATATCATACCAGGGGGGGGGGGGGGGGGGGGTGGGGTGCGGGGGGCTGTGGTGGGTGGGG
>JABFEA020000085.1:15979920-15991887 GCA_019775915.2 Cyphomyrus plagiostoma
AAAAAAACAACACCCCCCCCCCCCCCCCCCCCCCCCCCACCCCCCACCACACCCCACCCAACCCACCACCTTTCCCCCCCCCCCGGGGGGGGGGGGGGGGGGGGGGGTTGGCTGAAGCTCTCTCTTGAGGGAGGTGCATTAGATTTGAATCACGAAAGCTGTTCACCTACTCTAATAAACCACATAAAAAGCAGGTTCAATAAAGAATACATTTATTCTCCAAAATTTCTATCACACTGTCGATTTGCTACACACAGCCAATTTCCTTATATCAGTTACCACTAACTAGATTAGACTATCAGGAAAATCTCTTGCATAAGATTAGTTTCCCACACAGAAACAGGAATGAAAACGACTGCCTAATCCTACAAAAATACGTGAGATCAGCTAGATGGCAGACGTGCAGTGCTCCGTTTTAGTGACACTTACAGTATAGGCACGCAGAAACCCCTGAGTATGCAGGAAACGGACGGTTCCCATAGAACATTCCAGAAGCATGAGCCTTAGGCAGGTTTGCTCCATTTGTGTGACAGCCACCTTGCTGAGTTTTGGAAAACCGGATCCAGACAAAACGAAGAGGGGATGCCATCAGCTGGATTTTTTTCCTTTAGTCCAAACGCTAGCGTCAGATCTTTCTTCACGAGGGAACAACGGCAACACATTTTTAAAGCCAGATAACAGATTGACCTACAGGAGATCCAGGGACAGAAGAGAAGTGTACAAGTGCCACCAACACGCGCTACACTTCACTCAAAACCATTGAGACTTATGGCACCTTGAATCCAGGCTTATGGCCTGGAAGGATCTGGAAATGTGCCTGAAGGCAGGACAAAGAGCCTTTGTGGGCGACTGTGCAAGTGAGAGTGATGCCGTCTTGCTTAGACTTGCAGATGGTTGCAGATACCATCAGGAATAGAAGAACAAAAATGAGTTTTGTTGGTGCAGACCTCTCGGAACGTGTTACCTGGGGTAAAAGACGTCTTACATCTACTTACTTTGGGGGGGTGGGGGAGGGGGTGACAGTCGAGCCTCCAGTCTAGGTCTGGTTGTGGTCCGTTTCTCTTCACAAGTCAGTGCGTGGAGATTTAATTAAAACTGCTAAGGAAGACTCATGAAAATTAATCCACGGTTCTCAACACTCTATGGGAGTCCAGGTCGCACAAGCCATTAATGGCCATGGGTCTTCAGCTTCACCAGACAGAATTGCGCTCAAGCTGCTGTTAAAAGCAGAGCTGATGAACCAGGCCAAGCTGCCCCATGACACTTACTGGGCTCCACCAAGAACTGCTCAGTGCGCCCCGTCATATCTGGGGGGAAAAAAACTCACCTTGCATACATCAAACTACCAGACAAAAGGACGGCCGTTCATCCTACAGGGAAGGAGGAATGGGGTATGTTTAGTGCAAGGAGAATGAGGCAGGGGGCAGGGGAGAAGCTGTGGCCACCCCCCCCTGCATCTTTTGTGTGTTGTTCTGCATCTCTGGCAGCATGAAAAGGCCTTGCCAGCATGGGAAAAGCAGGGGGGAGGTTGGGCAGTGGGGGTGTTGGGTTTGCAAGGTCCCACCAGGAACATTTCGCTTCGCTAACTCATTGATGATGGACCCTGCAACACACATACACCACACAGCGTAAACTGAGCAAACCTACATTTCTAAGAAGGCTCACTTGTTCCATGACATTTGCTATTCAAGATGTTTCCAGGCCCCCCCATTCCAGAGATCACCGCTGCATTGAAAAATGCTGCATGCACAACACAACACATCAGGGGAGCCACTGAGAGAGATGGTGCTGTGGGAACCTTCCTACCCACCATGGCCGTGAAGCCAGCAGAGGCCTCTGTCGTCATCGGGGCTGGTCACCTCCTGGACACAACAGTGCTTTAGTCACCAGGTCCACCAAGGCAGAGTAATGGGGAGGTTCGGCCCCAGGTAACAAGCTTGGTACTTTGCCAGCTAGCTTTTTATCCTAAGACAAATATCTAACAACTTACTGGCAGCTCTTTCGCCTAGAAAATATCTTCACATCAGGAGAAACAGACTCAAAGTTGGTTTGCTGAACAGATTAGACTTTAGTCTTCCGTGGATGCATGACGATCCTGTCTCAGTGGATAATATCAGTGCTCTCACACATAGGCAGGGTCGGGACATTCCAGCAACGATCCGATTCAGGCTGTCGGACAAACGCAGAGGAGACGGGAATATCTCACATTCTATATCTTCCACAAGTGCGTCACAAATATTCCAGACTGGATCTCTCATGTATGGACATAATGAGAATCCGCACAGACAACACAGTACATTTCTCCCAAGGGATGATTAACATCTGTCATCAGGCATCATGATATAGAGGGATGGTCACATCCATCGCTCCCAACTTGCCTTCACTTGTGGGTACTGAGCTTTTGCCGAAGGACTGGTGAAGAAGAGACCCATTGTCCTTTTCTAGCTGGCAGCAAAACCAATCTGCCTGTTCTTTCCTAGCGAGAGACTAGAGACATACAATATTTCACAAGAAGAAGAGGAATCCATGAGAGCCTAACCAGCGAGCTTGGAGGACACATCATCGCTTGGGTTATTAAACATCCCCTCGCATCAAGAGCGGTGGGAACGTTTTGCCTGAGGGATTATCCAGCAATGCATGGGTTTGCTTTTAGGCTGCACCGAGTTGGTATTACTGAGTCACCTAGCAGGGATGATCACTATACGTATCGCATCACCTAAACCGATATGGAGGTGGCAGTGATAAAGTGCCTGGCTGTCTTCCTTCCAGATATTTTCATCTCCTTTCCAGCAGCATGCCGTCGCTGGGTTGAACTCCCATGCACGACGGTGTGGTGCAGCGTCTACTGACCTGGATACCAGACTGACGGAAAGGCATCCCTAAAACCACCCTATCTGAATGGCGACATCTGGACTGGAAACTAATAATGTTGTGCCATAGGCAGCAGCCCCCAAGGACATGCCGGGACTCGAAAGGGTACTGTGCCCGGACCAGCAGCCACTTCCGGTCTTGTGATGAACGCCGTGCTGTTAAACCCTCCAGTGCTTCAGTCTGTGACAGGTGCAGTCGACCCGAGGAAACAAAAGCAGGGAATGGATATAATAGACCTTGCCCTGGCAAAAATAAATAAATAAATATAAGAACGCACCGCTGACCCTGTGAAGAGGAGCTTAACTTCAGCCGGTATTATTAAGCAGCGGCTCCTTTTCTTCCCCTACCCTATTATTCCTGTGCCCATTGAGACCAGCCTCCCCCCGCAGCCAAACCCACAGCCTCCTCCAGTGCACCTTCCACAGCAGAGGAATGTGACCCCCGTTCTACACTGCATCCCCCAGCCCCAAACACACACACACACACCCCCCCCCAGTGCTCGGATGCCATTCACAATCACCAGCCTCATCTCATTCATAGCAAGGTGTTTTCCAGCGAGACGAAGCAATTCTTTTTCTTCACAGGACACTGAGAAGTGAGTCACCATTACCCCGCCCCCCACCCGCTGTCCAACCAAACACCGGCATCCCTTGTCAGAGCCCTTCCAAAAAGCTTTCCCAGCCATGAAGCACGGGGGGTGGCAAACACTGAAACACAGACACCGGCATCTGTTATGGCGCAATTTGGTCTGGTGTTTCTATTCCCTCCAAATATACAACATGGCTGTTTTACCGAAAAACAATTAGGGTTGTAAGACTATGTCCTCTGGCGAGGGGTAATTTCACGGCAAACATCGAGATGGGCAGTCAGCCAGGTCGTGTTTGCTGATGGGGGCAGGGACGGGCACAGCGGTGAGGAATTTCTAGAAGTTCTTGCAATTCTTCATTTAAGACATGTGAGAAACACAGGTGCTTGTCTCAGATGAATATAAGCAGTTAAAGTCACTAGAGTGTGGATGCTCCTCATGGTGTCCAACCCAAAACAAAGACGTAGAACACATCCCACACCATGGTCCCCTCATGACCTGGATATTTCACTGACGTTTAAGTTATCCAGCAGATTTTTAATTGAGAGTGGAGCTTTTAAGTTCTCTCACTCTTTCCAGCTGAATATTCACCGCAGCAAATTGAGTCCCGTTCATTCCTGGGGAGACAAAAGCCGTCGCCCCTCCAGGGACGTGATTCTGACAGCTCAATGGCACAAATCCAACTGCATAACCACTATGCCAGCTGCTTCACCACAGCTCAGTTACTTTTTTTATAATCCCCCCAACAATTCCATCACCCACAAACCTGATCAGGAGAAGCAGTCGGGAGACAAACGGATGTACAATCCCATTATGGGAACTAAGGACTGACATGTGAGAAATGGGCACTTCTACACACTGACCTGCCAGGTGCTTCCCCAATACCTTGAACGATGCTTGAAACTTAGAAAAAGTTAATGGTCAAACGGAAGTAAACAGCTGTCAGTGTGTTTGGGCTATGCACTGACTTCATACATACAGCCTCAAAGTAGATTCGGACATGGGTCAATACCAGCTGACTCTAGGAAGATCGGCAGCACACAGAGGCTTCCAGGAACCCGTGGTAAAGCCGATTACCTTGCAAGTAACAAGATGTGCTGGCAATGGGATCACAGTTCCCAATAATCTTTGGGACCGCATGAGCAGAGGAATCGGAAATTCTACCATCCTTTGACGTCTTCGGAAATAGAGGTCCATTATAGAGGTCTACTGCCAACAGCATTATTCTAAAAATACATCCTTATCTGGGACAGGAACAGCTCCAGACAAGGTAATACTGACTGCCTTTTCCCCACTCATGGTTCATCCTGCTGACCATTTCCAATCATCTTGACCTATTTGGGGCTATAACTCTTTGCGTCGATGAGGACTTGCCATCCATTAGTCTCAAATTCTGACAGAACATTCATTTAGGCAGGTAAGAAAATCGGCCGAAACCTGTCCCCACTCACTTTTCTAGACAAACGGCCAGACCCGCAGGCTTGTGCGGGCAGACAGAGTCTGAGAGTCGAAGCCTGGCTACGTGGTCCATGTGGTCTCCCGACCTGGGCCCAGCTGCATTTTGGGCCCAAAGATGGTTGCAACACTAGCAGAGCCTCAAACCACGGAGAGTCCAACAAATCCTGCATGAAATAGGTTAACTGGGAGGTCTTTGAACCAGTCAGCTGACCATGCAGTGTCACTCATGCTCTTAGTTCCAAAACCAAATCACACACACACACACACTTAGGTATGTGGAAGCACAAACACGCGTGCAAACAAGGCTGTGCACACAAATACCTGTGCTAATCCTCAAGCAAACTACAAACATGCCTAGCTGATGGTTTGAGTGCAACACCTTCATCTAAGTATAAATCAGCAGATGGCTCTTCTGATAAATACGGGGGTATTCAAAGCCGTACTTCTGAGAGAAGGGCTGCCAATTACTTATCCTAGTTGACCAAGTGACTGATTGGCTCAGGAACCTTAAACCGCTTTAATCCAAAGCTAATTCCGGAAAGGAGCAAATCCCTAAGTCTCCTGCAGCAACCTCAATCGCCCGATTGTTAGTGTCTCTTGAAACATCGATAGGATTGGTGCTTTACGACAGGTGACCTGGCAGATCATCAGGTTTTGAAGCCGGGGGTCAGATACACAGATGCTTTCTGGTCCACAGACTATGCAAACACGCACGTTTTTAGAAATGCTTTTTAATTTGGAGGACGTGTCCGGAACAATGCAATTCAGAGGTCTGCCGTCTGATATCCGATATGAGATTTACCCGGCAAACAAGGCTGGAGATGAAAAAATGAAAAAAATTAATGAAACATATTGGTAAACATAGGCAGCTCTTGCTTGAACTGATGGATCCCCCCCCCAAAAAAAAACACACGGTCAGCCTAAAAGAGATTGCTTCCATGACAACAAGTCACACCCAAGGTAGACCAAAGCGATCATCTTCTTGGTGACCCTGCGCCCAACTCTGGCCCTGACGACACAGCCAATCCAGTCGGACCTGAAAAACCGAAAGTCCTGCAGAACAAGAGGCAACAGGTGGGACGCGGTTAAGGGCACAGATATGTAACTTGACATTTGCTGTTTTAAGCCTCAGGAGGGAGCCCACTGGGATGTACTTTACTCAGCTACTTAACTTGAATTTACTCCTGAAGAACAGACTGCACTATAAGTGGATAAAGCTTGGGATAAAAGTATCAGTCACGCCCGAAAAGAGGTTTTGCACCTGGTTAACATGCTACTCCATTTGATCCGCCTACATGACTTCACGCCCTCTTCCATTTTAAATCATATCCCATATCCACTCATCCACTTATCCCACGAAGCAAAGAGCCTGGGGTTATCACAGGACACACTACAAAACACCCACCGCGTCAGGGACCGCAATCGTGCGTAACGTGACTTTGGCATGCAGAGGGGTGCAATCCCTGCTTCTGGAAGAGACGCACAACACCTGACATCATTTAATCTGACGAAAAACGATAAATGTCTGAAGGGGACAGAGTAAAGCCAAAAAAACAACACTGGCACTCTGTCCGTGGGGTGTGACGGATCAGCTCCTATGGCTTCGTTAGTGATTCAGAGCTGAGTCAATGACACCTAATGAATCTAACATCACCCCCCACTCTTTTCCTTTAAGATCATGACCTTAAAGGGATCTTATTAGCCCTGGCTAATACTTAATACTTTACAATGTTACCCTGAGTTACTCCTTCAGTTATCTGATCCACAATCCAAGCCCCCCCCCAATTTCTGTTCATTTTTAAATATATTAACACATCACACAAAAACCTTTGCTGTATTCCTCTTCCAAGTGTCCCACATAACAGTTATTTATGACGCTGCACACACTATAACATGGGAGACCTCAAGCCTGACTTAATGAACTGCCCTCGCTTTTTACAGCATTCCTGTCTGTCCAGTACAGGATCACAACGCTATTCCAATGCATGGCACACATTCTCAAACGACGAGTAATTTAGAGACACCAAGTCTCTTAGTTGTATTTTTTACACAGTCTATGGATATGACACTACAGTCTCTACTGGAATATCATCCATTGCTTACTTTTCTTAACTCAACAATACATGCCCATCCCGAAAAAAACCTCCTTCGGGGCCCCAGATGGGCGGAGAGGCCCATGAGTGACACACCCTCTGCGCACACAGTTGAAGACCCCAAACAACAGCAACGACCCCATTCTGTAATCCTCCGTGGTGTTAATATAATTAACAATGAACTCTACTTCTCATCCTATGAAAACATTTTCATCGTGAGGCATTTCAAAGGCACTGCTTCTAGCATTCAATGTAGACTACTTGTTTCCATCTATATTCGCTAAAATACTTAAAAGTCCCTGTTATAACTGACTTTAGGCTGTCGGGAATATTTTTCAGATGATTTAACTTAAGTGCTGTTCATCTTTCTCCAGTTTAAGACACACACACGACCTTTACTGATGCAATTCACCAAGGAGAAAGCCCGCCAAGTCCGAGCAATATACCCAAACGGCTATCCCGAGGAGATAAATAGGCTATATTGTGCTGAATTACGCCATTCTGCAAATTAATTACCGAAACCTCTTTAATGATCACAGTGTTCTTAGCTGTATGCTTGTTGGATACCACAGCGTGAGGCCAAATGTCATATACATTTAGTTCAGACCGGTCTCGGTTCATACTGCGATCCTCCGATTTTATAGGACGTGATCACCTGCTTTCTATATAAACATCGGGCAAACGGAGATAAAAAGTGTAAAATCGCGCGAGAAGGAACCGGGGATCCCTCGCGCGGAGCCACGAGACGCGTCGATGTAACCCGCGTGCCCTCGCAAGCACTGCAATTTGCACAAGTGAGAGATTTAATCTTACTTCAGCATTGCAGTTGATATTCCAATGCATTGCACTTACGCATAAGCAGCACTCCAGGAATTAAACAAATGTATTTTATAAAGCAAATGCAAAAGCATTTTTAAGTTGGAATTTGGGAGTTGAAATGAGAGCAGGGGTTCTGTGGGCTGCGCCTGAGCCTCTCGGTAATATGCCATTTTAAAAGCACTAAACCCATAAAACACATAACACGACACATAACAATAAACACAATAAACAATAGCAATAAATACCAGTAAAAAGGCTGAGAAGTAGACACTTCATAGTCAAACACAACAATCATCGCGAAAATATAACTAGGCGGCTTTTCGAGATTTGCATGCAGTATGCTGGTCTAATTTCCTGGGTTGACTGATTCTACGGATTATTAATTTGCAACAGGCATCTGATTTCAAGCACACTAGTCGACAAACCGAAGAAAAGAATCCAGCCGGTAGGGAAACCCCGCAACACATTTCCTAGGCATAATCTTCCAGTTCAGACTCATTTCATGTTAAAAATGTATAGATCTGTAGTAAAAACGCGGGATTTCGCGCGCTACATTACACACTGTGTAATTATATTGCAGCTTCTGGTTTAATTTGGCGTGAAATTTTTAAATACATCAACCCGAGCTTTTTAAAGACGCCGCGTGCCACAAGTTATAATGTGTACAATCAGATATCGACCGTCAGTTTTAAGAGTTATTTGTGTTGTACAGAACTGCGGTCGTCCGGCAAAGCACCAGCCGAAGTGCGGAACATTAAAGTACAGCCAAAGATACAAATCCTCAGCTTTGTAACGAGATGAGCCATACATCCACACATCAGCAACCGATGCGTCAAACATCAGCCGCAGATACATGAAGCAAAACTGAACTGATCCCCAGTCAATATTTGCATTACCTAATATATTTACAGCTTTCGTTTTTTAACAAACTGCGAAAACATGGTATGAAAAATAGTTAAATTATTTATAATCATACTATATTACTTAATAGAAACAGTCCACACCACGTGTAGATATAGAGAGATTGCCTTTAAAAATGTCCGAGTGTTTATCAACACCCCGGCGCCAAATAGAGCCCATGTGCACTAGAGCGATACATTATTTACAAAGCAGCCGCAAAACGATACATCCGGGATCACCGCGAGTTAACAACAAAACGCTGAAATCGTTTTGCAGTGATTTGCGACGAGCTACATTTAAATGTCTTTAAAAGCATGCGGTATGTCAGGCTAATATACACCAATACCCACGCAGAAATATGGGGACAGAGAAGGTGGTGCGTGAAGAGGGAGGTCGAGTATGATCGCACCCTAATTTAATGGGATTTAACGTGGCAATTAATGAGGCAACTGAGGATCTTACCACTTGCTGGTGACAGTTGCGCTCCTGTGACTTGCAAGGCATTTCCCAGAGACTGCAAAAGTAGAACAACTCCAACAATGAGGTCGACTTTCCTCGCAACCGCCATAGCCGAGATCCTCGGCAGATATAGAAAATGTCCCGCTTATTTTGGTGTTTTATAAATCTATTATATTCTTATTATTATTTCCCCAGTGTCAGATCCTGCCGAACTCGTTCGCCTTTTTCTCGTCGCCCGGACACACTTGGGCAAATTCCTTTGGCGGTCCTTCTTGCAAAACCCAGCCGATTTCACAGAAAATAACAATAAACGATGAAAGGAATAACAATAGAAAGGGGAACTCAAAATATTGAAGTCATCTCAGTTCCACTCAGGTCGCATTTGGTATCCCAGCCCGGGATTAAGCGTTCACCCCTATCCACATTTACAGTTATCAAAAGTAGAGCCTGCGAAGCCCCGGTGACAATATAGCAGCCCTCCACATATCAGATGTTGTGCAAAGATCTGGTTACCGTGCAATTCCGTCCAAAAGCGTATTTATCACGGGCTCACGTCGATATGCATCAGTCTGCACTGTTGCCCCGTGTTTTTGTTCCTTGCAGGAAAAACCCATTAATCTACGCAGCCATGTGCGCTGCGCTTTTGTCGGAACCTAGCCTCTGCTTAAAAAAACCCACCCTAAATTCTTGGAGAGAAAAAAGAGAGGGAGGAAAAATGTTTTAAAAGATAAAGCAGGGCGAGTATCCAGGTCCAACCGCACTGCCCGCCGTTCGTTTTTCCAGTACCGGGGCTCCGGCTCAGGGCTTCGCCAACCGAGCAGACTTTCTACCCGGTCGATGCGCTGAAAACCGGAACTCTCGCGACCAATTACAGCACCACCCCTTTACCTTAATTCAGATTTTAATTTAGATACTTTCACCACCTTTCAAAAGTAGATCATTAATGTAACCAAGTCGAAACTACTACACAGTTCTCAAATATCTGGTTAAATGTTTAAACATTGGATAATACTGATGGAATTAATTGTTTGAGAAATTAATTATAAAGCTGGTACAATATAATTTGTCTTCTATTTCCACTAATTTAAATATACTTTTTCCCGAAAGGGATATATTTGTTAAGAGCTGACACTGCATGCGGGATATGCACCGCTATATTTATAGGGCTGCTTCGCCTTACAGGTAATTTCTGCGGCGACGCGCGAAGGACGCCGCAATCTGAGCGGATGGAAAACGGACCCTCATCTTTTTGCTATGGTCCGAGTTGCCAGTGAGACGGGCACCCCCATCTGGCTGAAGGGGAAACGTATGATACCAGACCGACTTTATTTTTCACGCATATTTTAAAATGTATGAAGAAACCGACATATTTAATTGAATGTGTGTAAAGTGCTTGAAACGACCTAAATTTCTGACAATGGACACGAATAATGCTGGGAAATGCGTCTGCATCTGTTATGGATAGTTACGATAATACCGGCAAATCATGAACAAAGTTGCAAAATTAGAATAATCCCCGTGTCATTAAGGAGCAAGGGTTCCTTATATTATCATGAAGTACAAAGCATAAAGTTTTAATGGTCTGGAGACAGGCTGGTAAACGTGCGAGGGCCTCTCTTTGTTCTGAAGAAATTTCCAGACGGGAACACGCTAGCATTGTAGGGATTAATGCCAATAAGACCAAATTCGGTTTTTCCGTGTTATTTCAATATATTGTTTTGCTTTACAGCTGATTGAACGTCGGCGCGGGCTGTTTTGCTGTCGGGCGGGTGATGAATTCGGGGCTCTTCACAGACCCCACAATCCACCGGACACAATTAAGGCGACCGCCCGTAATCTCTGCCCTTCAGGCGGCTCTGCGGCTGTCTTGCACGGATGGAAGAGCGAGGAGTATTTTGCACTGTCGGCTCTTGGAGAAGCTGTCGGCGTCTCCTCCTCCTGCAGCCCACAGACTAGGAGCGCGAGAAAGCCACAGATATTTATTTGACCGAAATATGTGCATGTACTTTAAGTCACACAGATCCCGATCTGTCTTAAAGTGGAATCTGCATTAACCACCATTTCTTGCTAAGGTCAGCTGTTAAAGCTTTTTACAATCGGAGGACCCACAAGAGGCGCCCAGTTATAGGATGACTCAGTACTTAAGTATTCCCTGAAGAAAGCTTAATGTCGCATTTACAAATTTGTTTGTGTATTTGTATATTTTTTTTATGCGGTGTTCTGATTAAATGCAGCCCAGGTGCAATCGGATCGAGGATCGCAGCGTTACATGTGCACAGGTTGCTCTCCTCTCGCTTTAAAAACTTGACCAGAAGCGACCGGTTGCGGTCGAGGTAGATAACGACGGAGGAGCACAGGCCCATTAGCGGCTCTCCTGCAATCTGGCGAGCTGCAGGGAGCAGATGTTTATCTCGTGGGTGGTTTTCTGCAAGAGGCTCTCGCTGCGCGTACGCGGAACAGCACGACGTCCCGGCAGATAATAGCGGGCTAGGAGCGGGCTGAATGTTTTCGAGACGAACGTCTGACGACGATGGACGGAAACAGAGGAATGTGCAGGGCTGGCCGGGACGGATCGGGCCGATGAATAGAGCCCTTTCTTCTGCGAAACCCTGCTACCCTGAACTGCTGCCTAAATACACAGAAGAGTCCCTAGTCATCTGGACTCGTGCGAATCTCAAGCCCCTCTACCCTCACTTACCTGATCGTACCTCCTACATTACCCTTGGGTGGTGGTGGTGGTGGTGGTGGTGGGGGGGGGGTCTGATAAAACCACATATGGGA
>JABFEA020000085.1:16014352-16025251 GCA_019775915.2 Cyphomyrus plagiostoma
TGGGAGTCACAGTGCTGACTGCAAGTTACAGTCCAGAATGTAAGACACAGCTCAGAGTACGAGTCATAGGGCGGACCATGAGTCATAGCACAGCCTGGGAGTCACAGTGCTGACTGCAAGTTACAGTCCAGAATGTAAGACACAGCTCAGAGTACGAGTCATAGGGCGGACCGTGAGTCATAGCACAGTCGAGCTCAGCGCGCGAGTCACAGTACAGAAGGGCATTAAATCTCAGGGCATTAAGAACTGGTAGAGATCCAACTGTGAAACGCATAAACATGATGCATTTTAAAGCTTTCACTTTGACTCAACAAAATCCTGTAATGTAAAGGCCTTGGAATCCCACAGGCCTGGCAGCATTCCCATAATAGCCTGTGTCTGTCAAACGGGAAAGTGCTCTTGGGAGGCAAACCAAAGACGTTGCGCACGCTTTACAAATCGGGGTTTTGGAGGCTGCCGGCGGTTGTCAAGACAACATCGTTACTCCGCATCACACGGGATGGTTTGCCGTGCTTGCTCCACTAAACTCAAACCCCATGCAGGTAGCACCGCCAGAAGCCCCAGACAATCTGTCTTGACTTTTCCATTGCTTTATTTAGGGCCTGAACGGAGGAACTGGAGGGCCAAATACCTGCCTGCACTCTCAGTCATTGTGTTGAGGTCACCCCCCCCCCCCAAAGACCCTCCACTTAAAGGAACAATTAATCAGCTACTGAAATTCAGGTTTTTTCCTTTTTCTAACGAGATGAAACCAAATTATACTCCCCAAGAAATGCAAAAACCCTGCAGGCAAAAGGACAAACAGCTCTACGCCTCTCCCATTTGAACTTGACCAGGACAGCAGAGCTGGGAATTAAGTGGATGCATGCAAATTCTTTTATTATTTGGGTACCATTTTAATAGTGAATGGCTCCTCAACTTTCACTCATTTACATGCCAAACTACACAAGCTGAGGGTTGAACCCACAACCTCCCTGTTCCTTAAGCACTTTGGAAGGAATCCCACTCACCTTTAGGGCGCCCATCCGCCGCGATCCGTACATGTAGTACCAGAAGCGGAGGTGGCACACACCAGTGCTGGCTGGGAAGGGGGCTTTGGTCATCACCGTGGCAACATCGCCCTCCCTCTGCACGGCAGAGGAAACGTAAAGGAAGCGCCCCTGTCCGTCTGTGACCAGAGAGAGGAGAGGAACAGTCACAGCACCACACAGAGGCCAGTGTGGGTAACATGCAGGACCTCGCCGACCTCGCCCCTAGTAAGAAATGAATGTAGCAATCAACAAGTCAAGCGGAATAAACGGCTGATCTTTCAGGTGAAATGTTTGTATGTATACCAAAACCCATGAACTGTTTGGCTGACAAGAAATAAAAAATACTGAAAAAAATACTGATGGTTAAGCAGAACTTAATGAGAACCTTGTGATTCTAACCAGCTAATAGCAGTCTGCATTCCTGGGCTAAGGCCCGTCAGATGTTAGAATAAGGCCATGATACTCATCACAGTATAGCTCCTTGGGTTTACACCAAGTAGACCCCAATTACACCACTGACACTAAGAAGTCCTGCCATGACACCTTCATCATAGCGAATAATGAAGGACGCCTCAGCACGGCAGCCTACTGCAGCTTCCACATGTCCAATCAAAACAACGTTTACATGTCTTCATTACCAAAGTAAAACAGTATCAGTATAGCGAACAGCATTGAATTGCATTGAACATGAACAGTGAAAATGATTTCTGTATCAGTAATCAGCTTCAACATAGAGCACATGAACCTAAAAAACAGTGAAATTATGCTCACAATGGGCTGTAATATCATTCAGTTCATTTTATTTTTACATTGGGCCTTTCACAACAGAATCAAACCAAGGTCCTTGAAAAGAGTGTGTAGAAATCCATAATTACATAATGTACACAAAATAGTAACATAAACATTCAAAACAGCTTCAACAATCCCAGCGAAAACAAAGCTTCTGCAGCATTTCATAACCCATAAATCCTTCAACACAAACTAGACGAAGAGTCTGCAAGCAGAATATTTTACTGCACAGATATTACAGATGGGAGAGCCGCTCGGGCAAAAGCAGATTCAACTTTACGAAGCCGTTGTGTTTGAAAGGGGGAGAGAGAATTCCAATTTAGATGCAGAGGGTGAGATCACAGAGCGCAGGCTAGGCTAGGCTGATCACCCTGCCCGATATGACTCCCATGCGAATCGGAGGGTGCCGATCATGGCCATGAGCTCCGCATTACGTGGTGCTGCATGGAGGAGAGTGTCGCTCGCCATCAAGCGCCCCGTAACTCAGCGCTGACAGCAGGCGAGGCGAGTCGGTCACCTCACGGGACATCCCGGGGTGTGAATTGGAAATCAGGCAATGGGATGGGGGTGGGTGGGGGGATTAAATCACAGTGATGTTTATGAGGGAGTAGGAGAGCTCAGTCGCTCAATAGACTCCTTCAGGATTAGACTATAATTATAAGTAACTGGCCTTTATTCAAAAGCCCCTTTGTAGCCGTACTTAGAGAGAGAGCAGCCCCATCCGAGACACTTCAATACAAAAACAAAGTCAGCGCCCCCCGGTGGCCATGATCAATATTGCCCTTTTAAGAAGTACGGATGGACGGGAACATAGGGAATGTTTTCTACACGAGGTAAGAGGTCTTGGATTTTCCTACTGGTAAGTGACCTGCCAAGCGACATTCACGCCCAGAACCATTCCATTCCCTGTGGCCTCCGGCCTTGGCACGCGGCGTGTGTTTTTTTCACTGTGTGCATGTGTTTTCCATGTTTACTCTCAGATTCGGCAGCACAGTTTATCGGTGCAATCCGCAACACCAGTATGAGCAGCCAAGGCCAGTCTATCTGGAACAGTATCTGCACAAGCTCATCTCATACCAACATCAACCTTCATCATCAACACCCACCCACGTCCTCTCAATACTCCAGACACACAGGGTGGGGGCGGGACTTGAACCCACAACCCAGGGTGTGAGGAAGCAGCACTACCCACTGAGCATCTGTATCTACTGTGAGTGACAAGCTTCCTGTAAAAATACATCAGCACAATGACTGGCATCCAGTTTATTTTAGAGTCTATTCATACAATATGTTAACATGGGTCATAAACTTTGTTATTTCATGCTAGCTGTTCACCCCATTGCTGTATATTGCTCTTGTAAATAATCTAATTTTCAGCAGTGGCTGGGATCATTTCTGAGCTTTCAAAGTATCTGATGGAGGGATTTCTCACAGCTCCAGACCCCACAGCCCAGCTTTAAGCCGACTTTTGACCCTTTAAGTCACATGTTCAGTTGAAAAACCACTCAGCGATAAATCATAGAGAAAACTCCATTAATATAACCAGAGAGCATGTCTGACACAAAAAACAAGACAGAAGGTCAGTGTTTCGAACAGATTCACTTCAGAGAATCTCCAGTGAAATCCTGTGACGTGTGCTGTAAGTCTATAGTGACATCACAGGTCTCAGTTCATCCTAAACAGGTCCATTTCCTCACTGATCATCCTGCATAACCACCAAACAAATCCAGCATCACCATCTGCCAAGGTTCATACCCTACCAGGGTTCAGATCAGTCATATCAGTTATCTGATAATCTACATCGCAAACAGGGACAATCAGAGGATATTCTTCAGAGAGACCAACTTTATCATTAGCCAATAATATGTTTTGAATCATATGAGTAACAGGAGAGAGGGTACTGTAGTATCCAATCAGCTTTCAGCTCAGGCCAGTGCTCCTGAAGTCCTGATCTCAGACAATTCTATCCAAAGTTACAAAAAAACTTACATTTTTGTTATCCACCAGCTTCCATAGACATTGAGCATGCAGTGTTTTGAAAATCTCCAGCTCCTTATCTCCCAGTAAACTCACAAAAAGAGGTTATCCGAAACCGCTAACTGCATGCAGGTTGCCGTGACAATGGCCACACCCACCTGGGCTGTGGTCTCCTGCTGGCCCCGTTCCCATGGTCTCCCTGGTGTGACCCAGCTTCCAATCAAATTCATCGTCAGGGCTCTGGATCAGGTGACATTCATCCTCCCAGGACTGAGCGTCAGGCAGGTTGAAGTTACAGGCCCCAGGGAGGCTCAGAATGTGACCTGGGTATGGGGAATCAGCAAATAGAAAGGCTGTACACTGTAGCCTGACACAGACATATCGGGATATCCAGGCTATGAACATCAGGGGTGACATTTTCTTGGACAGATGTGGGGACGCTTACTGCAGTCCTGCTCATCTGACTCGTCTGTGCAGTCGGCTTTGAGGTCACATGCCAGGTGGGACTCGATGCAGTCGCCGTTCTGGCAGATGAAGTCTGTGGCTGCGGGGCAGGATGCCGGAAGAGCCGGGCCTGGAACAACAACTTCAAGTTCATTCATCAAGAATGGACACATTTATATACAGAAAATGGAAGAAAATCCACTTATAAAAGCACTACAGAAAGAGGAACAAGAAGGGAAACAGCATCTGTGGTAAGTGCTGTACCTGTACACTCTATAACGATATATCGATTATTTAAAGACACATGCAGTGATACAGGCCTGGAGACATTCACTTGTTAGACAAGGATGAACATGAAGGAATATGTTTGTTAGACCCTAGTGAGATGTGAACATACTGTGCTTAATCTAGCAGGCAAATCACTGGAGCAGTTTTTAAATAAATACACACATAAATGCTCATGGTTTTGCACCCTACGTGAAGCCATCAAGCCTCCAGAAATGGTGATTAATGGTTCGTCTGACAGACCCACTGGAGACTTATGCCTCGGGAGCTGGTACTATGTTTGAGGGTGGAGAAGGTGTCCCAGCTCGTTGGGTAACTGGACGCTAAGAGTCTTTGACTGGGTTTCATCTCGTGCCATAGATAAATGGAATAGATATGGACTTCAGGGTATTATCACATTGACCAGCAAACTATAACAATTGTAATGATTCACAGTCTTACTCTTCCATATTTACACACAGATCTGTCAAAGGAAAGAGTCAGGAGACTCTTTGCTGTAAAGTTGCGAGTTGTCCACTCCCAGTTGGGTGAAGTTACCTCCTCATCAACAAACCAAACTCAACAATGAGAGCATAGATGCTAAAAAGATGCAGCCAATGCCACCCAGATGGTCGATGTAGTGGAATGCTCGACCCCTCAAAATTAATAGGATCTTTTGTGGTCAGGCTCCATTAGCATTTCACTTAGCGTGGTGCTTGCTGCCCATAACACTTGGTGGGGGAGCTCTCCAGCACATAGGCGCTAAACTTATAGCATTTTAACTATTAACTGGAAAACATTACACCCTTTGTAGTGACTGTCCATCATCCACTCCACTGCGAAGGCAGCTAAATCCTGTTGACGACTCGCCATGCCAATAACTATACAAAGTCATTTGAGATCCACATCCGTTTAACCTTTGGGATAAGTTCCCATTTAATAACGATATTATAAAGGTTACAATTATCACAACATGAGGGTTACTATAGTTTATGGCATATTAGCGGTAAAACCATATGATCTCCTTGCCACCTCCCCCTACACCCTGATCCCATCGTTTTTTTCTCTCCCCTCTTGCACTGAGACCTGTAGCTTACTCAGCCCACACTGCCACCTAGTGTCAACCACCACCACCACAACAAAATAATGAATGGCTCCCACACCTGTAGATCATAATGCGCATAATCTTACCATACTACTGATCTTACCAGACTACTCCATACGTACTAATCGCCATCCAACCAATCTACCCCCTAACCACTGTTCCTCCATGACTTCCTGTTCCAAGCTACCTCTGATGACACCTTCCTAGAGATTACAGGTTACAGCCATTCGATTCCGGGTCATCACCAACATTATTCCTCTCCACATCCAATGAAAGATCTTTAGTATACCCTTTCTGATTGGCTCCTTTTTGGCCATGCCCCAACCAGGACTCCTTTCAATATCGACACTTGGTTTCTGATCATAACAGGCTGAAGAGTCTATGGAATGACTGTTAATGGAAAGTCCTCATAAGTATCTAAGAACAACACTGACCCCCATTTAATCACACCCATTGTGTGATCTAGAAGATCACTATGGCTAAAGAGTGATGATTCCAACTGAGGAGGCACTCACTTGGGGCGCAGTCGGAGAACTCCAGGTCATCCAAGGCGGCACCACCACTGACATCAATCGCCCGAATCCCTTCAAAGATCAGCTCAAAGTTCCTCATCTTACTCAGGGGGACCTCAGCTTGGTTCCAGTGCTCACCCTGGTTCCCTGTCATGTTCCACACCGCCGTCAACATGTTGTCCATCTAACAAAACAACATTAAGTGGGTTTAGCATTTACTCCACTGAAAGAATGAGATAAAACTCAAGAGAGTAGGGAAGGATCTGAGCTTATAACCAACAAGTTGCTGGATCTATGGATCACTCCAACATAATATTATCCTAAGACAATAGGAAAGGGTCTGAGCTTTTAACTTTATGTTTGGTGTTCTAGTCCTAAAAAGAGACAGTCTCTTTGGATTAAACTCAAGTGGTTCAAGTTCAACCAAACAAGTACAGCCATCCATTTGCTGCTATCAGCTGGATCACAAAACAGACCATCCTTGAATCTTGGCTAGAAGCTGGAGGAACATCTTGGTATCCTTAATATTACAGGGTTGAAGCCCTGTCTCAATGATTGTATCACTCATCGCATATGCACACACTCCCCTTTGTACAGGGCTTGTGTTTTACTCTTACACAATCCCTTATCACACCACACGTGGAGCAGATTAAACTGAAGGCAGGACTTACATGTTTGTTCATTTATTTACTATATGCCCCCGCAGTATTTTTAAGGACATGTGATTTCTCAAGTGACCCGTGATGTTTTCCCTTACGGTGTGATCTCCGAATATACAGCTGAATAGATATGGATTATTTTTTACTTATTGTGCTGCAGTGTGTTGAAGCCACGGTCAGTGGCTGATCTCAGTGTGTGGGAAGCTCTTTATCTGTATGTTGTTTTGTGAGGAAAGTAGAATAAGGATCATTCAGGGGATTTTCGAGGTAGAAAACAAACCTGACTTTGGCTGTGAAAATGACAAGCAGAGGGGAAGGAGAAAAAAACTTGATACAAACGACAGGTTTCCTTTTCTTGGTCCATGGGGTTTGTCTCTGGCTCTGCTCCGACTTCCCGCTAAACAGTCACAAAAGGCCCGTTTACATAAAACCCGAAACAAGGCACAGGTGGCACGGCACCAGAGAACAGGGTCCAAATCGCAGTGTGACTAATCCAAGCCACACAGGCGGCACAGGGCGGGAGCAGCGGACCCATCTGAAGAGTCAGTGCCAAGCCAACAGAATCATTCCTCATTCACCAGGCAGCTGAAGTGAAGACCCTACATGGTCATAACTGCAGGAAATGAATTCCTCATTAAATAAATATGACTGAGGTCATATTTTTAAAATAAAAATTAAAGTACCTCTGCGATGGGCTGGCCCCCCGTCCAGGGTTGTTCCCTGCCTCGTGCCCGTTGCTTCCAGGATGGGCTCTGGACCCCCCACGACCCAGTAGGATGAGCGGTTTAGAAAATGGATGGATGGATGGAAATTAAAGTACCTCAGCCAATGATCTCAGGGATATAAAAAAGGCATAGGAAATTCTTAAAGGAAGGTCAATGAATCAATCAGCATAAGCTTGTTACCCATCGAGGGGAATTAAAACCACCTTCAAGCCCGTTGAAGATCATGAATGAATGAGACCATTATAGTGGCCCAACTGGAATTGGTCCCTTCTCTCTGCTGGGGAGGGTTAGTCAATCTGGTTCTGCATCCTCTCAAATGAGCCAATCTCCTTGTACTTCAGACTCCAGCTGATCCACTGTGCCTCATTACCACAGGCTGATGGGGGCGATGACATGAGGGAAAGCGCTATGGGTTGTGTGCTTTGCAAACAAGGTGCATATAATGAATGAACGAACAAATGGTTAATGGTGAGTGAATAAGGATGAATGAATACATATGAATGAATAAAAATTGCTGAATGAAGAATGAATAAATGGATGGATGATTGAATGAACAAATCACTCAATTCATTAGTCAACTGATTCATGACTGAGAAATATATTTCATTGACTTCTGGCTCTGTGACGCAGTCACCTAAGTTACCATGGCCACATTCTCGCATGAGACCTGCTGCTCAAGGCGCCCCCATTGGGTTTCCTGATACTCCGGTCCCAGAGATTTACAGAGTTACCCATGAGGCAAAGAGGCTGCCCTGCTTACCTGGGGCTATTAATAACCACCATAGAATTAAATGCCTCCTCATGGGCTTTTACTAACGATGCATTTTCTGTGCTGCTGTTGATATATTTCAGGGCATTTGGCGAAGCTGGGGGAAAACATCAAAGAAGAATGGAGATATATAATATAATTACATTGTAAGCTAACAGAATATATGGCTGGCGTTCAATTCCTGACCCCAGAAGCTGGAACATTCTCCCCATGTTTGTGTGGTTTTCCTTTGTGTACTCCAGTTTTGTTTCAAGGGGTATGTGATAGTATAAGTATTACGTTCTTATGTATTCTGTCTGCCCTGCGATTTCTGCAGTGAAAACTTGTGTGTAATTTATAAATCATATGATACGCCGTAAAACAAATCCATAATAATGTGAAACAGATTACATATGGCTTGCAAAAGTATACAGATCTGAATAGTTTTTACATTTGGTTGTTCTTAAGCATGTTGAACATACAGACAGCCTACTCCATGCATACATAGTGTTCCAGTACTTTGAGAACAAAAACTATAAAAACACAACTCTCCCCCGACACAGATGATTCAACCATGAAGCCAGAGAGCTTTCGTCACACTTCAAAAACTTCTAACATTTAGATATGCTTTGGCTGAAATGGGAGAAAACGTGTCAGACCAATGCAGAACATATCGCAAATGTGGCTGTTTCATGTGATACGAGATAAGGCCTAAAGCAAGGACTCTGAGGTCCGAAGGGACTCCATTAGACGCGAGTATGAATGAAAAACTGTTTCAGAAGAGCTGCACAGGAATTCACCTTCCAGCAAAGCACAATGCCATAGTGCCAGAGCCACGTTGGAAAAGCTAGGGAGTAATGAGGTGGGTGATCTGGAGGGCAGCCGAGAATATGCTGGAAAAGGATGACATTTTCCGTCCAGGTGATCCTGGGGTAATTAGGAAGAATGTGAGAAAATCTGCTGGGGGGAATGGGGGGTGGAAGTCACCTACGCAGTGTGTAATATCCGCAAGGACACCCAAAGCTTTTATCATTGCTGAAAGTGCTTGCAGTAGATACTCAGTTCTTTGGCTTGAACGCTCATGCCATCAAAAACAACTGATATTCCTATCTACTATTACCCATTTCCGGATGTGAACTGCAAGTTTTTCAGATATTTAGCTTTATAATATTAATGTTGTCCATTTTCTTTCTGAAGTCCTTGTGCAAAAACCGCATTGTGTAGAAACCCTGTTGGCAGGCATCAACTTGGTGTTATGGTTAGGGCAGGCATTGGAACTGCGCGGAAGCCTGCATGAGACTCGATATGCCCGTATCATTCTTCCAGAAAATCATTATAATTAACTCCCCCTTGCTGAGAGATCACCTGGACAGTATAATATTATGACAGTCCAGTGTTTCGAGGCTGGGCTTGGGATCTACTTTGTAAAATTTCAACAATGGAAGCCAAACCTTCTATCCATTACTGCTTATCCAATACAGGGCCGCAGTCAGGCTGAAGTCTGAAAACGCATTGGGTATGAGACAGCGAAAACCTTGGCAAGGACAGCCGTCCCTCACAGGGCATGCAAACACCAATCAGGTCACTCTGCATGTCAGGATTGTGGGAGAAAACCAGAAAATCCACGATCAAAGAGGTGTGAGACCTCAGCACTACCCATCAAGATATGCATCCATCCTTGCCGTCATTTATTAATATTCTTCTCAATGGTGTGATTTACATGCCCAATTCCAGTATCCACAAAGTAGTTTCCATGTTCATGATTAGAATGCAAACTAAACAATTCTTTTTAACAATAGACATTTATAATTGTTCTTTCATCTTAAGCCAAATACCCTCTGGGGACCAAAAGTAACTTAATAGTAGATGGAAAAAAAATTCTAAATATACTCCCAAGTGCGCCACTCTGAACTCTGAACGAGCCCATTACCCAGAACCCAATTTATATTCATGACCCCAGACTGCTGATGGCAGCATTGGATTAATACTACCTTCAAAGAACCAGGTTCTGTTTTTCCCAAAACTGAAAAATCTACTGAAAAATCTAGCATGGACTTAATCTGAAGCAAGATGCAGCCAATCTGAGTCCTAGCTGCACACTAATTGAGTTTAGCAACCAATCAAATCGTCTCACCATAAGCTTCACCAGGCACCGTAAAGCAGCGGTGGCCAGTCCTATCCACAAAGGGCCGGTGTGTGTGCAGGTTTTCGGGATAACCTGTAGGTCAACTGTTCAAACTCAGGTGTGAGGACTCCTCAGCCAATCAGTCCTCTAATTAGTAACCTAATTAGGGAGCTGCAGTGAAAACCCGCACACAGAGCGGTCCTTTGTGGATAGGATTGGCCACCCCTGCTCTAATGCTTTCTAGACCACGGTTGTAAAGCCTGGTCCTCAGGGACACACAGACGTAACACATTTTCCCTCCTTCCCAACTCCCTGCTCTGGACAAATAAATAGGCCTCTCTGACTCTGGCAAGGTTAACTTCATCAATACATCAGAATATACTACACAAATGCAATCGGAAGAGCCTCGCATTCGTATCTGATCCCAACACACGGCCACGCAAACTTTTCAATTCAATTCAATTCAGTTTATTTTTATATAGCGCCCTTCACAACAGAGTTGTCCCAGGGCGCTTTACAT
>JABFEA020000085.1:16032371-16049990 GCA_019775915.2 Cyphomyrus plagiostoma
GAAAACCCAACAGCAAATACGAAAACCCAACAGCAAATACGAAAACCCAACAGCAAATACGAAAACCCAACAGCAAATACGAAAACCCAACAGCAAACACGCCGGAGAGTACAAAGCAAGGGGGTATCTGTTCCGATCACGGATCAATTATGGTCTGCTTCCACCACTAGTACATTTATCAAAATTGTAGTGGTAAAGTTAATTACATTTATTGTAGGTGCTCGCTAGTTGTTCTGCTACATGAGATGATCAACCTCAAGGAATACAATTAAGTGATGTTTAAAATAGGCTACTAATCAGAGGACACCAGCCCCCTGACTTGAAAGACACACAGGTTTTGGGGAATCCCCCCTGATGGATGAGTTAAGGTTAGGGTTAGAGTTAGAGTGAACGACACATCCTCAAGCCACTCAGCGCCATGTGAATTCCCCCCTCCCCCCCCTCCCAAACACCATAAACAGTTATTTAAGTATTATTTAACTAATTGCTCATCCAGGTCAAGGACATGTAACACTTGTCAGCACAGTTTCACTAGGAAACAATTCTGCTGTTAACTCGGTGGGTAAAATTACAGGCTGTCCAGGGGCATGCGCAACGCAGGCCAATGCAGAAGGAGCAATGGCGGAGCAGGCAATACACCTGGACACCCGTGGGGTCCTCACCTTGCACTGTCGGCTCCTCGAGCTGAACGTGGGGCTGAGTATGCGGGCGATGTCTTTCTCTGCCTGTGGGAAGGAGCTCCTAAGGTAGATGTAATGTCCAGAGGGGTCCCTCAGGGTGTGGTCCGTGGGCGGGCCCGTCCCTCCCACAAGGCTGCCACCCACTTTGGTCAGCCAATCAAAGTCATCCTCCCGGCACTGGCGCCAGGAGCACAGGTCGAACTCGAAGTTGCAGCGGCCGCTGAAGCCCCCTGCTGGACAGGCAAGAAGCATCACTGCTGTTCCCAAGTGACTGGAAACAACATCACGTCTGTGGGTGGGCTACCCGACCACTTGAGACTTAAAGAAGTGGTTTCAGGTAGTCAGGGTGTTAAAATATATAATTAATTACAGTCGTATTAACCTTTAATTATAGTTAGATTTATAATTAAGCATACACTCTCTAATACCTGCATTGCTAGCATATGAACAGTGGGGGTGCTGTGTCATCACATGAAGAAACTTAAAATTCATGTATAGTATATACATCATGACCCTGTACAGTAAAAATGGTTATGGATGGATGGATAGATGAATGGATGGATGGATGGATGGATGAAAAAAATGACCTGACACGCACAGAGAGAAGGTCATTCCAGTACTCAGCAAACCGCATATAAGGAGGTAAGGAAATTTCTGAGCATGGGAAGGGAGTATTTAAATAAATAAATAAAAAAACGAATATTCAGCATAATAAAGCATTTAAATGTGTATGGGAAGAACCAAAAATCTATGAAGAGGAAAGAAGAGTGTGTGGATGCAGGACAGGAAAATAGAGTGTGTGTGTGTGTGAGAGAGAGAGAGAGAGCGAGAGAGAGAGAGATTAGGTGGAGGAGAAAAAGAAGGTATGGGGACGTCATGGGAGGAGCCAGGCTCTCACTGCAGATGTGGGGGTCTTCGTCGGATGCGTCCTGGCAGTCACTGATGAAGTCGCACAGGTGGTCTGCCGGGATGCAGTAGCCGTTAGCGCAAGCAAACTCGTCTTTCCGACACGGCCTGTCGGGGGCCCATGGGGGGGCGCAGTCCTGGAAGGACACGTCGTCCACTACTACATCACCCATGTAGCTGATGCCACGCTTGGCGCGGAGAACCACCTGATGCAGGTGGACAAAAGGGAAGACTGCAATTGGTCAAAACAGTCACATGACTGGAAAAAATGCATAATTAGTGCCCAAGGGTAATATCTCAAAGCTGACTCCACAGTCTCAGTCACGAAGTCTCAGTGTGTGACACCTCAGGACCCCAAGCCTGACTCAAAGCCTCTGTACAGGAGAGTCTCAGTCACAGAGTCTGTGTGAATCTATTCTCATTCTCTGTTTTACAGGTGTCCTTTTAATTGTGAGTGTCACAATATTTTATTTATTAGACCTACAACATATTTATAATTTATTATTAAATATGGCCAGCAAACTGATCTTGTGTCTCCCACAAAATAAAAAAATTGCAGTGTAATTCTGCTAATAAGCTGGTAAGTTGTTTCACTGCCGGCACCGGTGATATTAGGAAAAACTATATTGGTTATGGACTGAATTTTCTGGGTATGTGGAAGGTGTGAATGTGGCAGCTTGTCCCACTTTTGCTGACGTTAAAGTTCCAAATTCTGAGACTAGCTTTTTTGTGGAGTCATGCTGGCACCATTTTTTCTGGCCCAAGGTCACGTTTTTTTGTGGTGGAAATGTGCAGAACTGGTACTGGACTAGGAAAAACTGGCACCATGTTGCTGAAAACGAGGCAATGTGGCCACCTTATGTGTTAGTTCATTCTAAGTGTTGGCGAGCATCACCAGGGAAGACCTGCACCCACCCTAGGGAGCAAAGTCCCGTCTCAAAGTTAACAGCGTCATTTTTATCACACGGCTGAGTGTAAAGGGCATCAGACTCTCTGATTGGCTCTTCGATTACGTCGCTTCCCGAGGCAGTGTGAATCACAATGTGGTGTCGAGCTGATAAATGTTAATGAATATCAGCAGAGGCACTCAAAGGTCAAATTCACGCTCCTTCGCTCAAAGCAAGACTTCTTAGTACAAGCTGTGATTTTGGGTGTCTTACATTTTATTGGCATGGAATTTATAAAGTTAAAATACAACTGTACTTGAATTTCTGGATCTGGAATCCTTGTTCAGCCAGTTTACTTGTTTTTTTTTTATCACAATAGAGTACAAATAATAATTTGAAATATTACAAATAATTGGCCTTAATTTTTACTGTAATAGCAAGACACATCAAATCAAGTTTGATACTGAGATCAAATGCAAAGGGCAATTTTAGGATTTTTTAGGGGGGGGGTAAGAGGGGCCAAAATTCATGCAGAAGGGCCAACCATATCATTAGCCAATGGTATGTTTTGAATCTCTGAGTAACAGGGGAGGAGGTACTCCAGGGGCCAATCACTATCTACTAGAGCCACTTAGCTCTGCCCTTGTACACACTCCAGCACATGAGTGTTTTCGACCAAATGTCTGTTGTGTTCTGCCACTCTGGTTCCTTTTTAAGCTTCATGGCCTTCTGGTTTTCCCTGAAGATCATTAGGTCAGAACCAAACACTTTCCCACCCCATAATGCAACACTGCACACATCAAGCGCACGTGTTTGCTCTTGCACATACACCCTACAAGCCAACCTGGAAGTCTCTCTGGGTTCCCAGGAAGACTTCACCTCGCCTCCATCGGAATCCCTGTGAGCCACTCTCAGACCAGAGCTCGTGAGTCACGTTTCCAAACTTCCCCAGTACCTGGCATTATGTAACAGGAAACAGGAAGTGGTAAGACTTTCAAGAAAGATGATTGGCCAACAACCAACAGAGGGTGGTACAAGATTCAACCTATGGTGAAGGAATTATTTAGCTTAAAAAATGACCTTAACTGGCTCATAAATTTAAGGCTATCCATATCGATAATATAAATATGAGTAATAAAACATTAGCCCAGCAACTATTCATAAATAATAATAATCAGACGTGGCCAGGCTCACCTGAAGGGTACCCACAGTAAAACCGCTCATATGGTACCAGAACACCAGGGTGCAGCGGGGTCCCGTGGCGACGATGGGTGGGGTCAGGAGGTCGGCAGTGTGGCTGAAGCCACCATTGGAGCTGTCGGCGTACATGTACCAGCCATCTGACGTACCGCTAGGGTGAAAAAGAGGGCGTCAGATACAGAACCTTAAACCAGGACCGGTGACCCTGAGAGCAATGGGGCCCACTGAGGGGGATTCTGGAGCCACTGAGTGATTCACATCCTCAGTAAGGATCTACAGTAGGGTAGTGTTCCTTACAGTAACCCCATGCAAACTGGCTTGGGCCCTCTACTGATTAAGATGGACCACAAGGTATCCAGGCATAACCAGTTTACTAAACATTAGTATTATTATTAATTTTAATTGAAATTAAGTATGTTCATGCTAAATTTATATCTTGTTGAATTTTATGTTATTGTAAAGGAAAATGTTATTAATGTATTAATTTATGTGTTTTGTGGTCCAGTTGTTGTTGATGGTGGGGTCATGGGGAAAAGGGGAACATGGGAAGAGAGAAGATGTCGGAGATAGGAGCAGGGGATCAAAGCAGGAGACTGGAGCAGGAGAAGTGAGAGCAAAGACAGGGAAACAGCAGTTAGTGTGTTGGGGACGACTGATACAAAAGTACGTAACACACATATTTCATTTTTGCCCCTATTACAGTAGTGAGTCGTCAATCAGATGATGAGTGAAGCTCTACATTGGATAAAGAACTAATATAATGGTTGAACTTCAGCCTGGAGTTCAGTAGCCCACTTAAATTAAATGGCTGCTGTGTTTTCTGGACAAGGGACATGGCTAAAAGTTTGCTAGCTGAGCGAACAGTTATTTAGTTGTGAGTATGACGTCCTTCAAGCACTCCTCCAACTTGCCGGAGAAAATTTTGGGGATTGGTGGCAGGATTGTTATTCACAACAGCTCAGTCTGAACAGGCACAATACCCTTCTGCTCTTCATGGGAGTATCTCTGCTGCAGCTGCCCGCAGGAAGGCTGCACGCACCATGAAGGGGATGAGGAAAGCCTTCAGGAGCCCCAACCCTGGATGGGTCGAAACCGTCGGAGAGCTAATAGGGTCAGGCCTGCTGGGGATGGGGGCTGTTGTGGTGCTGAGGCGTCTCCTGCTGCATGGCGGCACTTGGGTCCCAGTTTGAGGCGACCCATCCAGGGGGCTGCGTGTAACGTCTTGTCTCTCCGGCATGATGACCATCTTCCTCTGCTGTCAGGGGAGCTTGATAAACTCCGCACTACGGCGGCAGCACTCTCAGTACGCAGATCTCTGTAGGTGGGCATAGCTACTTTTGGTCTGGTCGCGCTGATGGCTGCCATACTCAGGGAGTAGCTGTTGCTGTGGCGGATCAGCTCCTTCCGATGATGTCATCTTTCAACAAGCGTATTTTGAGACTCCGGCTAAGGCACTCTTTAGGTATTCTGTCTGTTGTTTCAGTGTATGCTCCGACCGCAGTGAGTAATGTCTCATTGAGGGAGACATTTTATTGGCAAATTCACTGTTTTTGACATTTGTGAGCAGGTGACACACCGTCTGTGGTCTAGTGACCCATGTCCTGCTTACAGAGTAATCAAAGCATTACACACATCTGAATCTGTTCCTTGGAGACTTGCAGTGAGGGCGGGTGATGAAATAGTCCTTATGGATGTCACTGCAGTTGTGACCCACTGGGCCGGCTTTCTTTGAGCAGCTGTTTAAAGCTGACCCTCCTGCTAGGATGTTGGACATCTCTGGGTCCACAGTTCTTGAGGCTGAGACAGCTAGGAACCACCCAGTCTCACTGAGAAGCACGGGTGGTGAATCAGCGGGGGGCAGGGAAAGCCACAGGGATCTGTGGTATCCACGGTTAACCTGGTCATCCTGAAGAGTTGTCTGGCTGTGTTGTTATGAATGTCGTCTTCATGTGTCATTTGTCTGTTATTGTTTTGCTTTTAGTCCTGTTGTATCATTCTCCCTGTTGATTGTGTTGTTCTACATGTCGTCTTCTCATAACATTGTCAAATACACCAATCATCCTCCAATATGCTTTCGTTTGTTCATAGGTATTCAACCGGCAAATTTCTGTCAAAAGTTAGGATACCTTCACCTTTTCTAGTCACACAGTTTATCAGCATCAAATGCACATCTCGTGTATAAAAACGAATAAATTTGAATTAGTGTCAAGGACAGGGAGAAAGATAAGGCAGGAGGAGGACCAAAACAACACAAATATCACATCAGGACAACATGTATAATGATACAGTCACACAAAAAGGAGAACGACGCGTTAAAATGTGCAGGACAGCACAGTCAGACGATACATTAGAACAACATGCAGAACAACACAGTCAAACGACGAACATCATGACAACGTGTTGACATATTTGGTCGACATGCAATATGAGTCAAACTACAGGGAGTATTAAGACAACAAAAGTGCAGTTTAAACTTGAACTGTTTTGTCAGGTATAAAATCAACAGTCAGTCAGTCAACAAACAGTCAAAATAGATTTGTCACAGCTGCAGTACAGTTCAAAGTTGAATAACACAACACACCAGCTTGCGGATCAGACATGAGCCAAAAGGGGCCAAACGACAAATCAGATTTGCCACTGAATCAAGGTAAAACTTCCTATTGGCTATGGACAATACTACCCCAAAGCTTATGGTCCATGTAGAAAACGCGAATAGGAGAATGCGAATAACCCAGTGGTCTGATTAGCATTGGAAATGAGGTTTAAGGATAGACCAGCAATAATCTGTAGGAAGATCTTACTCTCAGAGCTGCTGTAATGCAGTTTCACGCCTACTCATTTTAAAGGGGAGGGGTCGCAGTAAACGACAGCCAAAACCATGAAGGTTTTGAATAAGCTGGGTTAACACCAGCCACTGAGGGGATAGGAAGAAGGGAGTTAATTACAGCGTCACCATGGGAACAAAAATGGAAAGACTAAAAGGCAGTTTTCCCCACAATTGGCCCCACATGATGGAAAGAGGTGCTGGTTTTCCTTGCAGGAGCATTGGATGGCTCAAAAAACGCAGGGCGCTTACTGGGTGTGGTCTTTAGCAGGCCTGTGGGTCTCCTCGCCGTAGTGGATGGACCGGCCCTGTCCGTGGATCCAGCGGAAGATGTGTGGAGAGACATCAGCCCTGTCCTGGTACCAGCCGCAGGGGCTGCCCGGCTCGAAATCGCATGCCTCTGCCACTGTCAGGGGTTGAGGGGAGTCTTCAGCGGGAAAGCTGAGCTTAATAACATCTCAGAGGAGGGGGGTTGGACACTCACCACAGTCCTGCTCATCCGTGCCATCATCACAGTCCCAGTGGAAGTTGCAGCGATGGGCCAGGCTGATGCACTCCCCCGTGGTGCCACACGCCAGCTGCCCGTCCGCACAAGTGCCTCCTGTGCCCGTCGGCGAGATGGTGATTCCCGGGGGAGTTGTGGCTCCTGGCATGGGGAGATCTCCTGAACACACAAATGAGAGGGGGTGGGCATCGACAGCGTATAGGTAAAATGCTACATAGTGTCGGAGATATAAAGTGGTGCAAAATGTACTGTAAACATACAGCTAAAATGCAACAGAAGGTCATGAAGACGGGAAGTGGTGCAAAATGTACTGTAAATGGCTGAAACAAGACAGAGTATCAGGTTGACAGGAAATGATGTGAAATCTACTGTAAACATGCAGCCAAAATGCTACAAAATATCAAGAAGACGGGAAGTGGTGTAAAATGTACTGTAAATTGGTGGCTGAAATTGCTCACAGCTGATATTGACATAAAAAGGATATACATTTCTTCTATGACTCTCATAGGTATTACCATAACACTACACTAGGAATAGGGTGTAATTTGCATTTCGTAGGGTGAATGACCTGCTCTATGTCAGTGTTCTCTGATGACGCGGTGAGTTAGGCGGGGAGGAAGGGGGTACCGTCATGCGGGATGCAGTCCAGGAAGGACAGATCATCAATGGCGATGTCTCCTGTGAAGTCATCCCCCACTGTGCCCTCCACCAAGATCTGTGAGCAGAGACCAGACAATATTGCGAGGTTCGACCTGGAAGGAGAAGCCAGCAACTTGCCCTGCTCCATTTGTCTTATATAGATATCATAGCCAAACAAGTGCACCATTATCTGGTATGCACTGTGGCGATATTATGGTACTGAAAGTGGCTTAGACTAGTAGATGATTTAGGGACGGTCCTCAGCCTGAACTGTGTCAAGACATAGCCCCAACGGATGGAACCGATGAGAAAATAAATTCTGCCGTCTTCTTGTCATCTGTTGCCTAGCAACAGCCAAGACGAGGGAAAGTTTATGCTAAATATCCTATTTTTTCCCCCTGGATGGGTCCAACACCTCCAGTTGGCTGGCGTTTGAGAAACCAGGTGCTAGTGTCGGCCCTGATGACCAACATGCTAGTCACTGACCGCAAAGAGCTCAGTCTATGGCACTTTCCAGTTTCACACAGCTTAATGGCCCGGCCACATGGTCAGGAGCACATGCCACCCACGGCACCGCGGCCGGAGATGAACTCTGCATGTTTGTGGTCACCACAGCCACTCCAGCTTCATGGTACTGACTAAGATTCACATTTCACACTATTACGATTCGACGACATGCATTGGACTGCGTAAGGCTTAACTGCATGCTTATTTTCGGGCTTCAGGTATTAATGGCGGGAGGAATGACAGATGGGTTCGGGCCGTTCTAATCCGAACATGCTCCCCACGCTCGATGAACAGATCTTCGGCGTCGACAGCAGCTCTGCTGGATTTAACGAAAGCTAACCAAACAGACGGCAAAAAGGCATACGGGGACGTCATGGTTTTATAGAGATTTTTAAAGTATCCCTCCATTTTTAAGGTCCTCAAAACACTACATCCAGCCTTAAAGAAGCGCTGCACCTTTGATGTTCTTGGAAATGATGAAGAATCGATTAGGAATTGAATTAGCATAGCTAGGGGTAATGGGCCTAATTATGAGTCATTAAACGTACATTAATGGGTTATGTGAGTGGCTCTATTTGTGGTACAGGCTGTTTGGATGTGCACTGATTGATGGATCCATCTGAGTTGTTACATTCACCCTCTTCAAGTCTTAAATCCCCGCTCATTGAAGTAAATAATTCCCGCTTCCTGTTACAACATCAACTTTTGTCACCACGACAAACACCCAAACATTACCCCGGCTTGATTCTGCAGTGAATGATGAGGGAAGCATTGCAGCTGCAGCAGGAAATCTGCAAACTGCTGTTGTCCCTGACAGTACTGTTTCCATCATTGCTGGGCCCATCACACCTATTATACCACAAATATTAATTAACAAATACAATAAAAAAATAAAATTAAAAAACTGGTGCACATTAATCAGTGCATTGTTTCCACCTGCTTATGCAACATCTCAACATTTTTCTTCATCCAGATTTGCCTTCATTTCTTGTGGCATTGATGGTATGTTAGTTGAACCACTCTGTAAAGTTTTCTTCAGCACATCCCAAAGACGTTCAATGAGGTTAAGGTCAAGACTCTGTGGAGGCCAATCCATGCGTGTAAATGAGTCCTTATGCTGCATGGACCACCCACTGACAATTCTAGCCTGATGAATCTTGGTATTATTGTCCTGGATTATGCCCATGCCATTTGGAAAGACTAGATACGTTGATGGGATAACCTGGCCATTCAGTAGATTCAGGTACTCAGCTGACTTTATTGCTGCATAACGTTGCTGAGTTGTAATAATGATCCAGTCATGGGATCTTAAGTACTTGCTAATTTAAACTGTGATTATTTTTTGGCCAGGCCGTTTACTAATTACCACCATGTGTCACCATCATTGATAGAATGAGCCTCAATCTTATGACAGTAGATGTCCCAGCACATCCAGAGTTCTAATAAGCATTAACCTGCATAAGCATTATAGATACTTATTTTTATTTAAATGTATATTTATGCCTGTGACCAAAATCACTCAATAGAAATGAAGTGTTTATAAGCTGTGGGATACATAGCGTTGATATCAGATGTATGTTTTACATGTACACCACATACGGAATTATTTGGCAGGTGCTATTCTTGGTGATAATTTTCAGCAAAACTTAGGCAAAGTGATACAAGTTAATGTATTACTATTATATAAAGAGAAAATACTTACATTAGTTTGTCACAAATAAAGCTAAAAGAAGAACAGTCTAACAGTTTGCCAAATTATCAAGCAATAAGAAAGGAAGTGGATTTGTCTCACTTTCACTATTCACAGAAAGGATAATTAAAAATATTTAAAGCAGTTTTGCTTATTGAATCTATATAAATAATAATCAACTATGAGCCATTCTATTTAGTCCACTTTAATAAGTTTAATGTCACCTTTCATCTCTATGACCATAATGAACCTACTATCTATTGAACCTGTCAAGTTTTTGATTTGATCACAATTTATATTAGGTGAACCAGTAAGGACAGCCTCCCAGAAGCTGCTCTGAGAAGTGCACTGATCGCTATCTTGGCAAATCACACACCTAAGTAAGGCCTGGTCGTTCTCAACAGGGTTCAATGCTGTGTTCCATCTGAACTTGTAACTCAGAAATTCTGAGTTTGTAGTTGGAAATTTCCACTGGAGCACCCCCCACCAAGCTGAAATTCCGAATCGTGAACTTGGAGGAATCGACACAATCCCGAGCTCAGAATTCAAGATGGAAGCAAGCGCCCTCTATCAAGAGAAATTAAAGCTGTAGTTTTATACTGTTTATTAGCACTTACGTCTTATTTGTGGCTCATTAAATCGGTCGTACACATAGTACAGTCCAACTGCTATCTGTGGGCCTGTAGCTTCATAAAATACAGCGTAATGTGTTGTTATACACTGATATTGCTAACAATGGCTAACAATTAACCGAGCTAGCACTGGGGCCCGTTTCATTAAGAAGAATTTCTCACTTAAGATAAGAGAGCACAGAGCCGCAATGTCTAGACTCGCCGCCATCTTGAAAAGGAGAATCAACTTGTCAGATCTAAGGTGGTCTGGGCTAAATGTAAGTGAACAAAGATAAAGGCCATTTAAACTGAAGTAAATTAAATCTGACAAGAAATCTTACTTTTTGAAATGTGTTCCTGGTTTTGTGAAATGGCTTTCCGACTTGTACTGGAACGCAGTTAACTCGTGTGTGACGTCATTCCCAGTTCCGAGTTCCGACCTCTGAGGTAAATGGAAGGCAGTGTAAGTCAGACAATGAAGGGGGCCAGGTCATCATTAGATCACCTTTGAAGGCTTTCTTGGGCAGCCAATTTATTGAATGCTTTGATGTGTTAATTCCCAGGCCTATCATTTGAGCTTGTGTGCCTTGTTGAGTGGAGGCCACATTTAAGGCTTCGTAACCATAGTGATGACACATAAAACACTGCACCTAGTACTAGAGATTCTATTCAGATTGCAGTTCTGAAAACTTTATGCTAAAGTGTTTAAGGAAGAGTCCCACTTAATCTGGTGCCAATTTACATCTTTACATACTTCTTCTGCTCTCTTCGGATGTTGGCCACAAAACATTTGATTGTACAGTGTATACATTTTAAGTTTGTCAGTTTCCATTCTTTCTGACAGCTATTTTACCATATCTTTCCATTCTTTCCCTCTGACAGCTATTTTACCATTTTCTTTTTTCACTCTCTGTAAAGTCTCCTTGGCTCATTTTAATAGTAATAACGATTTGCCTAATTCTGCAGAAAGTACTCTGGCCAAATACTGAGCATGCTTTAGTTTATTGGCCTGAAGAGAGGGTACAAGTAAAATACACAATTGCCTAATAATTCTGTGTCAACTTGAGTTCTTATTTCAGACCGTATTTGGGCATATCTTGATATGATAGCTGTCCATCACATATATAATACTTTGTGCATACTGCCTTACAGGTTGGATATGGTCATTATTAGGTTAGCAGCGCTGCCTATTTTCCTGCACCTGATGCACTAAGTGATATTCACTAAAGTCTACTTACAAGCACCTCTCAGTCAATGTATATAATTTACTATGGATCTCGTATGCAAGTATGATCAGACATGGCTATTAGGCATCACATGGCGTAAGAATGTACACACACCAACACACACACAGACACACACACAGAGCCACAGGCGCACACACACACACTAAGGGTTTTATATGCCCTGTTTGATGTTTTAATTTATTATTAGATCTTTAGTTTTCATTCTTGTAATTATTCCTTGGTTTTCTTACAGATTAGCAGAATATAGACATATTTTCATAGAATATATTTTCTCTTCTGTTGCACTTCTCTATTGGATCATAAAATAGCCCAAGTAGCCCCTATTTCATGTACCGTTCTATATACATGGCGTAATAGTGGATTGTGGCAAACCCATGTCATGTGCGACTATAATTCCTATACTGCACTTTTTTGTGTTGTCCTTTATCACACTGCTGCTTTTTCCCATATTGCACTGCCGCCTTTTCCCTTATTGCACTGCCGCCTCGTCCAATATTGCACTGCTGCCGAGTCCCTTATGGCACTGCGGTCTTGTCCCTTATCACACTGCTGCCTTTTCCCTTATTGCACTGCTGCCTTGTCCCATATTGCACTGCCGCTTAGTCCCTTATGGCACTGCAATCTTGTCCCTTATCACATTGCTGCCTAGTCATTTCTTGCACTGCTATTTGTCCCCCCATGCGCCCTGTCATCTTCTCTGCAACTGAGACACAAGAATTTCGCAGTGTTCCTTGGAACACATATAACAAAAACCTTGACATTTGAAACTTTTGAAGGCCCCCAGGTAACTTGAGTTTGAGTCCTCTGCAATTGTGTTAAGATAACAAACAAACCACCTTCATTGCTGGGCTTGAACTCCCATTGTAGGTGAATTTAAAATTCCGATAAAGTGTTTTATAGGCAAGCCTGACTTCTCAGTCTTACCTGGAATGGCTGGGTGCTCGTCAATGTGAGTGCTTCCTGATGCCAAAGGTTCCCTAGGTCACCGAAGCGTGCCCACAGCTGCTGGCCTCGCCCACTGGCCACCGTGCGCAGGTACACTGCCAGGCGGAAGACGTGCTGGCCATACATGTGGTAGCTGAAGCGAAAAAGGCAGGGCCGGACACCGGTGGAGCTCGCCTGGAAGATGGGGCTCACCAGCACTGCTGTGTCCATAAACTCCTGCGGGCTGGAGGCCTCAATGAACAGGTAGTGCCCATTGACATGGCCAAGGGTGTGGTCCTTCCAGGGGCCTGTGTTCGGCGTGGGCGTGGGGCCCTGTATGCAAGTCCAGTCAAAGACATCCTCCTCGATCATCTGAGTCCAGCTACACAGGCCATTCTCAAAGCTGCACTGCAGGTCTGCAGCTGAGAGTGTAAGGAGAAACATTAGAGGTCAGAGAGAGGTGGGTGATACGATGAGGATGACACTGGGCTAGAGGGTGAGGAAGACAGAGTGAAGAGGAAAAGGGAGAAAAGAACATTTAGAGGAGAAGGAGAAGAGGAGGAGGGGAGGAGAACATTGAGAGGAGAAGGTGAAGCAGTGAAGGGGAGGAGAACATCGAGAAGAGAAGGTGAAGAAGAGAAGGAGAACATCAAGAGGAGATAAAGAGTGAAGGGAAGGAAAATATAAAGAGAAGAAGGTAAAGAGGAGGAAGGGGGGAGACATCAAGATTAGAAGGTGAAGAGGAGAAGGTGACTAGGAGCAAGGAGAGAAGAATATCAAGACAAGAAGAAGAGGAGAATAGGGGAGGAGAAGATAAGGGAGGAGAAGGTAAGTAGGAGAAGGGGGGGACACTCAGAGGAGAAGAGGAAGAGGAGAACAGGCAAGAGAACATCCTCAATAGGAGAAGGTAAAGAGGAGAAGGGGTGGTGATCACTGAGAGAAGAGTATGGGGGAAAGAACCTGAAGTGCAGAACACAAAGGTGGGGAGGGGGATGTGTGCATGTGTGTGACGGTCATTAGCAAGGCGCCTCCTGGAAGGGCAGCAGACTACTGAACATAATTCTTAAGCTGATTTCCTCCCGGGAAACCTGTCAGTATGCAATGATAATACATGAAAACCCCAGGCTAGCAGAATGAATTTGCAAAGCAGTGTCTGCTAGACAGTAAAATCTTTAATTTACTATTGGGGGTGCGAGGATGGGTACTTTTTGAGACTGAAGCCTAGATCTTTGTACAGCTCTTTATTTTTCTGGAGATCAGATGTAACTGTTTCCAAATGTCCAACAGCAGTCCTCAACTTTATCAAGCAGTATGGATCACAAACCTGGATCTATAACTACTATGCTTCCTGCAGGTCTTATCTGAACATCACCGCACTCATCGTCGAGGGTAACCACTCACAGCAGCCTTCCTCATCAGAGCCATCGCCGCAGTCGTCGATGAGGTCACACAGCAGTAGATGGTCAATGCAGGCCAGGCTGCGGGTACAGTGGAAGCGGCCGCTGGGGCAATGGACCACTGGAGGTGGCAGGGAGCAGTTGTGGAAGACGATGTCGTCCAGGGCGGAGATGCCTTCATAAACAGCCAGGCTGACCTTGGCCAGGGAGAACTGGAACGGGCGTGTGAGGCGGCCCAGCTGCACTGTGACTGGGTGCCACTCCCTGCCCTGGTCGTACAGCGTCCTCCACACCACTGTGATGTTGTCCATGCCATCAATGCGCAGGTACATGTCCGCCGCCCCCACAGAGCGCCCTGCGTTGTAGTGCCTGCAAGGAATTAAAACGGACACTGTCAACGGTGACAGCCATCTTGGCTCAAGGACTCTGTCACAGGTGGCGGCCATCTTGGTTCACACAGCTAAAGTAACTATGAAATCCTCCTTTCTTACTTCAATTAAATTCAATTTATTTTATAGAGTTCCTTTCACAATAGAGTTGCCCTAAGGCACTTGACAAGCCTGTGTGGCGATCCTTTACTTACTTCCACTGCTAGTCGGTATTAAAAACCCACCACATACACGAGACAGAATGACAGCATCCAGTAAACCTGAACTGCCAGCAATCTAAATGCAGCTGTACATAAACATAAAATCAATTGCTTTTGAAGGGAACTGGTCTTCAGATAAAGATTTAGAGGCATGTCAAGCAACTGACTTGAGATAGTGCTTCTGAGGCTGCTTTTGATACCATAATCGATTGCCACGTCACAGACAAAACCAATGTTCGGCTTCATTTAGAGCCCTACCTTTCATGATCATTTAGAAGACCAGGCCCAAAGATAAGCCCTGTAACCAAAGCATCAAACTTGGTGACTGGAGACAGGAGATTACAAGTTTGAGTCCAAGTCATTTTATTTATTTAACGGATGCCTTTTATCCAATTGCTTGGGGTCAGAGTGCAGGGTCAGCTCAATAGCCCAATGGTGATGTACTCTGAAACCACAGAAACCCACAACCTTCTGAACATGGCCACAGGCCCTCAATCACCTGACCTGCACACCATCCTATTTTCTTGAAGCCCTTACTCTGAACATACAACCATAGGAAACTTAGATCCACTTATTGAAATTCTAACATTTAATAAAAAACTATACAACTACAACTTAAAACAGGGATTTCACTTACCAACTCCATGCCTAATGAAAGATGAGCTGAATAATCAAGTTTTTAAAAACAGGCTGTTTCTAAACAGCTCCCTCTAAACAGAATAAAACAGAGAAGCTTTCTCACATGGTCACTGGAATGCTTTCAGCCAGACTCGAGAGACAAGCTGTCACACTTCCCAGCCTCCCCGCTGCCTCCAAACAGCTGGTCATCTCCTCACAGCAGCGGGGGGCGTGTGTGTTTATGCCTCCCTCCATTTACAAAACTCTAAGGAACTGACTTGTGCGTCAGAACACTTGTCTGGAGCATTCACAATTATTTATTTTATCCAAAGCTACACATATAATTGTTTGTTTGTGAAAGAACAGTCAGCCAGTCCCTGTTGTAATTAGAGGTTAAAGGCCTTACTTAAGGTCCCCACAAAATTGCTTGGCTAGTCAACACATTTGAAACAGTGACCTTAAAGTTACAAGTACAGAGGCCCAACCAGCAGAGCCACAAACAGGGTTGAACCAGCTGCCTTCTGATGACAGGTACAGAGACCCAACCTGCAGAGTCATGTACAGTCATGGAAGTGCACCCGCATTGTAACCCTTCCCTCTACTGTAAGTCACTTTGGATAAAAGAGTCAGACAAATGAAGAAAGTGAATTTAAAGCCAGGGTGAATCAGGGTGAGACACCAGCCAAACATCAGTATCACGCAAGCAAGCAGCGCTTTCTCTCACCAGAAGGTCACTGTGCATCCTGAGGCTGCCTGGCTGTACTTCGGACCCCTGAGCAAAGCCTTCTGGGAAAGGCAGCTGCTGTTCTTCAGGAGGAACATGAATCCTCCTGCAGGTAGTGGGCGGCAAGAGGAAAGAGCTACAAGTTAGCCGGGGAGGAACAATAACGAGGGCTGTGTTGCCTCAGGCTTAATTACAAACCAAGCCATTTATTGTGGCAGGGAGTTGTGGGTATGGTTCTGAGAGCCCCGGAAATGTGTTGTTTTAGCAATGACGACATGTATTGAACTACAGAATATACAAAAATCCTCAAGAAAAGATCTCCTACTGTGTAACTCTATGAATGGTTGGTAGATGATGTCAAAGCTCTCATAAACCAGTTATCCTGAATAGAGGAAAATAACTCTTGCTTTGGTTATCTGCACGAGGCAACGAGCATAATGTAATGAAGCTGATTGTAAAGACTTAAGGTTGGTATGGTTACATGCCAAAGTTATTTTATGCATCTACTTAATAAAGGAGACCGAAAACTATAAGAAAGACAGAAGAAGCAGTCAGATGCTCCAACAGCATTTCCCTGCAGAGATGAGCCCTCCCACCTTCTGTGGAGTTCGTGGTGTGGTCCCGTGGGGGGGCCAGGCCCTGAGACGGTGGGGGGACGGCTGCAGCTGTGCTCCTGACCCAGTCGAACCCGTCTCCCTGGGCAAACTCAAACCAGCCGCAGGAGTCGTACTCGAAGTCGCAGGACGAGGCTGCAGCAGAGACGGATGGGGTTAGCCGGGGAGGACTCTCTGGAGGGGGACCTCAGCCTGAAAGCCAGGCCGTCCAGGCCACCAGGCCGTCAGGTATCACGAAAGGAGCAGCACCACAAAACCTATGTAGGGAGTCCTGGGCCAAGTTTGGCCAGCTTAATTCCCCTGGAAATAGCAGCACTCAGGACCAGTTGGGGTTAGTAGGGATAACATGGGGTCTATGGGGCACTCTCTCAGACACCACCACACACACACACACACGCACACACACACACACACAAACACACGCACACACACACACACACACACACACACACACACACTCCCTACTCACGGCACTTGGCTTCATCCTCTCTGCCCGGGCAGTGGGCAGTGAAGTCACACACGTAACCATCACTGATGCAGTCCCCGGAGTGGCACTGAAAGGACCCGGGTGGACAGGCCGTAGGGGGTGGGGGTGAGAGAGGAGGTGAGGGTGGGGGTGGAGAAGGGGGCAGAGGGAGGAGTGGGGGGGAGCCGGTGCCCTCTGGAAAAAGAAGAAGAACGGGATTTTGGTCAAACACTTGCATATAGACACAAATGGCCCCCACTCATCACCCTGCTTACCCATCGATCATTCAACTGTCTGTCCAGCACAAGACTGCGGGGAGTAGGCTGGAGTCTGTCCCAGGCATGAGGCAGGGGGACACCCTGGATGGGATGCCAGTCCATCACAGGGCATGAGGCAGGGGGACACCCTGGAGGGGTGCCAGTCTATCACAGGGCACAAGGCAGGGGGACATGCTGGATGGGATGCCAGTCCATCACAGGGCACAAGGCAGGGGGACACGCTGGATGGGATGCCAGTCCATCACAGGGCATGAGGCAGGGGGACACGCTGGAGGGGTGCCAGTCTATCACAGGGCACAAGGCAGGGGGACAC
>JABFEA020000085.1:16061219-16075222 GCA_019775915.2 Cyphomyrus plagiostoma
GGGCAACTTAGCTCCTGGGATCATTGGAACACGCAAACCCCTCCACCACGATAAGGTGTCGGCTCCAGGAGGGGTGTGATATTATTGTTGTAATAAATATCAACTTCATTTGCCAATTGGAAATTGCTGATCCAGCATTATATTTACTGTGCTGACTGTGTGGACTGTGCTGACTGTGTGGACTGCCTCTAGTCTCATTGTGATCCTGTAATGGAAAAGTGGATATGGAAGGTGGAACTAATTGTATTTAATGTTAAGCTGTTACAGATGGTTAAGCCTGGTTTCAGAAGCAAAATTGTTATGAATATGTAACAGAATTAAAGAGCTTATTGCTAAATAGTTTTAAGAACAAAGAACACGTTCAGCAGGAGTTTGGTCAAAAGTTACGAGGGGGATGTTTTAATGTTATCGTCACTGCGAGTCCTGCTGTCCCAGAAGAATGGGGCCCCTTTCAAGTACAAACTGTTACCTGCTGATCTGTAAAGCCAGGGAGGAGTGTGTGTGTCTGAGTGTGTGTGTCTGAGCGTGTGTGTCTGTGTGTGTGTGTTTGTCTGAATGACTCGGGTAGCAGATCACTGTGCTGAAATTCTTGCCCGACACCTATTAAAAAGTCAGCTGGATGTCTGCCCTTGGATACATTTATCACAGAAAGCAGGAAGCACCCCCTGCTAAATCCCTGTACACAGTGGATGACCAAAGCGTGTTGTTCTGTATGGCATGAACTGGAAGGGAGTCCCAAACTCAGGATGTAAGTCTCTACAGTGGACTAAATCAATCTTGCATCTTGGGACACACACACACATGCTCACGTGCATAAATATGTGAGGGTGTATGGACATATTCCATGAAGCAACAGACTTTGAGGTTCTTCCCACCATACCGGTAAATCATTCCATTCTACCGGGGGGCCACTCGTGCTACCAGAAAGTTCTCACCACTCTCTCTCTCTCTCTCTCTCTCTCTCCAGCTTTTGAATCAAACGGAGTGTCATTAATGAATTGCAGTCATCATGGCGACAGACGATGAAAGGTTTCTACCCCTCGGGCCAGACCCATGAATGTATAAATCAGAATATATAAATCAAACTTTGCGTATCAGTCTCGCCTTGATGTGGCGGGAAGCAGAGGGAGACTGTCAGATATTTGGGGAGGCGTGAGTGGTGGGATTCCGGTGGTGGTGGAGGTGGGGGGGCAGACCACATGTTTGGAGAGGAGAGCAGATGGCAGTGGAGGAGGAGAAGGAGGAGGAAGGCAATCTCTAGTGATACACATGGACTTAAGCTGAAACTTCTAGAAATGGGGTCTATAAATGATAATGGAAAAGTCCACAGAAACCCACAGCACTGTTGATCCAGAAGGACCGTCAAGGATGTCGACTATAGGGTACCCTTCACCTTGCCTTGACTGTCCTTGAAGGACACCATGAAACACCACTACTGCACCCCCACCTGGAAACTGTTGTCATTGCTGAGTAGGAGCACCGTGCGTTGCCAAGGGACCTTGGAAGGGTCCGTCTGGGGTTCCACCAGGGATTCGGATCTGAACCACACTTGGTGGGGTGGGCTGGACCCGGGAATTTGGGTGAGGACACGCAGAACCCCGTCCACCCTCCCGAAGTAGTGGTAGAAGGTTACCTGTGGTCCAGGAAAACAGCAATGAGATCCGGTCGAGGGCCTGGGTCGGGGTTTTTTCCCCCCCGACACACACACACACACACACACACATACATGAATATTACCAATACATAATACTTCTTAGTGTAAGTGCATACTGTATCTTTCATATTAACAGTACTGGGCATGTCACACAGCTGCCGCAACCAGACTATGTCAGGTGGCGTTAGGGTTTAGGTGAGGGTTTTAGGGGGTTTTTGGGGGGTTAGGGCTATCGATTATCACTACGGTAGCATTTTTTGACAAGGCAGCATATATCGACAGAACACGGTACTGTTTGATGAGAAATGGATTATATAGTTTTTATGTTATGGTTCAGGTTAACAGACTACTATGGGTTGATGTTAGAGATGCCTCAGTATAATGCTGCTAATAATTGTGTTATTGTTACTATTCATCATTGTTACTATTATTATTATCATTATTATTATTAGTTTCCCCTCACCTGACAGGCGCTAGTGGGGAGAAAAATTGCGCTTCTTAAATCGGCACGAGGCCGTACCCCGCTCTGACGGGACAGGAAGAGGAAATGACCTAGCGGGAAAGGGCAGCAAAACGTTAAAAACACAAGGTCACATAAAAGGAATTTTGTGAATACCCACTAGTGCCCTATTATTCAAATCACAGTCCTCAAGGTCTGAGCCCTGCCTTTTTTCCAGCCTTAATTCCTTTACCTGTGAGTCAGGTGTGAATCCTCTGACCAATCAGAATCAGTAATTACCTGGGAGAACTGAAAACAAGGCCTGGATTTGGAATCGAGGTCCAGATTTGAAGAACCCTGGTCTAGTGAATTATCAGCAAGGTCTTAACCAGCAAATTATCTTCAGGTTTTTGGTACATTTGTACTATTGTGGGCCTGGTGGACTTTATTTGGATTTTTAAATATCTCAGGTCAACAATAGCATAACAATTAAATATACTTTTTATTTTATAAATAAATAAATATATGTTTAAGTAATTGTGCTGTTTTACCTAAAATCCACAGACATGAACATAATGGTTGAGTTTATCATTTAAAAAGTAATTCTCATCATATACACAAATCTAAAAATTCATCCTACCTATCTTTTCTGACCCTTAAAGGGTTAAATTGAATCATCAATTTTGTGTGGTTTATACTAGTTCAGTTCTCATTTCAAATTTAAAAACCGTATTTCTGCAGTGGCTATTTCTGATATTGTGAATATGCAAAATAAATGTAGACTCAGACCATGGCTGTACCCGTCAGCAGTACCTGTGCGCTGCCCCTTGTGGTCATAGGCAGGTCCTACGTCGTTCAGCCCTGAGCTTCGGTTCCAGGTGGCGGGGGCATCAGCCCCGTGGGACATGGAACAGAGCCCAGCCTCAAAGTCACACCCTGCTGACCTGGAGCCTGTAGTGGGTGACAAAGAAAGAGTCAAACCAGGGACCAGTGAATGGATGAGGAATGAGCCACTGAAGAATTCCCAGCATGCCTTTGTCAGTCAGGGAGCCACCTGTGAGTTTTTACATCTTATCCACAATACAAATTGCCATTGTATAAATCGACATTGTTAGCAGCTTGGCGTGTTTGTATGATTGTATGCTACATATTAATAATTCCTGTTTCTAATTTGTTTTGGCGGCGTGCTGTCACTCTCTGTCTTTCTCTTACATGCAGGGGGGCATTATGCTTTCCGGGCATTTTGATCTGTAAGCCCCAGCTGTTCCACGCTTGCTGCTCGCTGGTGCTGTTTATAAGCACTTGAGCTGGGTTATGCTACACTGATCTGCCAGAAGAGTATCACCTGAGTTAATATCTAGAGCTGGGCGTCCAGCTGCTTAATCTTTGTCCAATCGGCTCTCACGGTTTCAAATCGCAATCAGTTCTATTATATTCTAGTTCATAGTTGCATAGTTATATATTTAATTTTAGCAAAACTGTTATTTTTATTACACGTATTATTTTATTAAGGACATATGCAGCATATAGGACAAGTCAAGATGGTATGTCATTGCAGTCACAAGAATTTTATAAAACGACAACGCCAAGCAAACATATGTTGTACAGTTGTTTTATGTACAGTTTACTTTTATTTAATGTACTGCACTGCTGAGAGGAAACACATGACCCAAGACTTTTATCTACTACTTCACTAGTTCTAGTAATGTGACAGTAAAAGTGATTTGATTGATTTATTTTGATTTGATAACAAGACTAAGTACAATAGTATAACAGACTGAAGCTGTTTGAAGACGAGCCCTCAAACAAGGTATTTTCTAGAAACGTGTTCTGGATCGGAACCATCATGGGTACAACAGTGGGGCCAAACTGGAGATTTTTAAAGATGTCCTTCCTTTTTGGGCCCCTTACCCATGGCTCTGCTGTTTAAAACACTGCACCGCTGACACTGATATCTCTACATTGTGATTTATGGTGATGTTCAGATCTGAGAACTGCACCACACACACTAACACACACAGGTATATAATTATATCTTTGTGGGGACTCTCCATTCATTTCTATGGGGAAAACTCTAATGCCACCATGACGACCCTAACCCCTACCCAGCCCTAAACTTATCCATAGGTAACCAAACAAAATATTTTTGCTTTTTTAATTTCATTCATAGATCTTGAAAAATGGTCCCCCCAACATCAAAAAAACAGGTTTTTATTGCATTGTGGGGGCCATTTGGTCGACACAATGTACTGTAAACCTAATCCATACACACACACACACACCTGTGCTTAACTGTTAAACCAGCAGAAACCAGCAGGTGACAGACACACACAGAGGCAGGACATACTTGTTTAACGGTCAGTCACAAACACGGCAAACACGGAGACGTTCCGCCATCACTCACAGCCCGATCCATCATCGGCGTTCCCGTACGGCTCTGGGATTTCACACGCAGCCCCTTGGGGGACGCAGACTCCTCCTGGACACTCCGTCTCCCCCGGGCCGCAGCGCTGCTCCGTCGCCACGGTTACCAGGAAGCACAGTGCGCAGAAGGAGCGGGATCTGAGCCCCATGGCACTGACGTCCGGCCACCGCGTCAAGCCTGGGACAGCAGTAAAGAAGGCACACACATGTACGACGAAGGACGAAAAAATTCTGAGTGTCCCCTCAGCCAACCAGAAAAACAAGCATCTCTCAGTCTGGATCAGTGTGTATCATAAAGCATACTGTTTAGCTCAAACAGCAGCACAGTAAAACTTTTACAGCCCATACTTATCGGCGTTTCCTCCGTGTTCACAGGACTCACCGACGGACGGTGGGGGTCAAAGGTCAAGAGGCTTGCACGAACAATCAGCTTGACTTTGGACGGAGATAAAGGTCCGCAAAAAAATGTGGGAATCTGCCTGAGAAACTTGCAGTGCGGGGCGCCACCTGGCCCTCGGAATGGGAATCGCGCGCCAACGCTGGGTTAGAGTTTGTGAACCCTGTGAGATATCCAGGATACGTCTAAAAACGTAGTCCCATCTCAGTCATATAAATGAATGCCGTCTCATTTAACAATAAGAAACATCCTCCATCTCTTTACCGAATAAATGGCTTTAACAATATTACTGATGGAAAAAGTATGTGAGCGATTAGCTGTACCAAAATATCCTGTAGCTGCCGAACAGACCTGTGTGTTCGTTGTAAGTGACTTACTCACATCATATTTGGACTTTCAATTACATAATTTTGAGACACCCCTAATTTGCCATTGCACATTCGTAACCAAGTTCAGACACTTAATTAGCAAACTCTTGTGTAAGAACCAGCAAGTAAACATCCCCTACCAGAGACTTGCTTAATGAAAATCTAATGCCTATTGTCTAGTGAGACCATATTCTAACGCTGGGGGACCTGTTTTATTTTTAAATTTAATTATCTTTTATGCCTCCCAGTGAGTCTTTTATTCCGGCCCTTTAGATTAATGGCCCTTTCGGAAGGGAGATCTGATGCCAGGATGGAAGAAAATGCCAGCGCCAACATTAAAAACATATTAATCTTACACTTGGACGCCACACACCCCTGTGGAAAAAATGAGGGTGTGGCTTAAAGCTCCAGTGCACCTGAACTGTCACTCTGTCCAGCCCTGGGTTGTTTTATTAGGGCGTGCAGGACCTCTGATGTTGCAGAGGTGCTTTCCGAGTTGAGCAGAAGAGGGAGGTGGATAAACTAATGCGGACATGAGCTGCATGGAATAAAGCAAGAGTCAACGAAAGTTAATGCTGCACTGATGTGGAAATTTTGGCCAGTACTGACAACCAAAATTTTTTTGTCTAATATCGCCAATTCTAATAATTGGCTAACCTTTGAGCTACTGAATTTTGCAGTGAAATTGATGTTGGTAACATTACTTGTGATCCTGTGAATATGTTTAGTAGACACATTACATAATGCAGGCAAGGAGACGTCAGCAAAGCAGCACTGACGCGGGAAACTGTAGTGAGGGTCTAAATGGTGCATGGTGGAATCCTACGTGCCCCACTACAGACAATGACTGATCATCTAATGCAGTCATCAGCACCATTACTTGAGTAATTATCTCTTTAGTTGGTAAGCGAATATCAGCCGATGATAACCAACATATTGTGCATCCGCAATGAAGACTACTACAAACCGACAAGTCAGTGGAAGACAACTTGAAGGTAAACATTTTACTTCCAGTTCTGCTAATAATTCAGACTTTATTAAGCCATCGATTGACCTCTCGACTGGAGAAATGTGTGGCCTGCTCTTTTAGTGAGGGATCGTAGTCAAGAATATAAATGTTTGCTTCATTTTAAGCATATTTCATTGATAAATGTTTTGAATATAAGTGTATGAATATAATATATGGAAGTGTATGAATACAATATATAGTGGTTAAGCTTTAAATAGTACAAATTGCCTTTGTTAGCAGAATGCTTCAGAGTGACACAAAGCGAGGATGCCAGTCCATCGCAGGGCATGAGGCAGGGGGACACCCTGGATGGGATGCCAGTCCATCGCAGGGTACGAGACAGGGGGACACCCTGGCCAGGATGCCAGTCCATCACAGAGTATACACTGACAATCACACACTATGGTCTTTGGGTAGGCTGCCTGTAGAAACTCACATTTTTAAAAGCGAATGCGTTACCCCGCCACTTTAACCGCTTCATAACGGAGGGTCTCATACATCACGCAGATAAGCTGTGAATTTTGGAACCCACCACTTTGTCTTGATCTGTCAAAGCGCCCCATTTGTCTCTGAGAGGAAGGTAAACAGAGCCACGCATAATGGGGACAGGAGGAAGGGCAAGAGCGGAAATCCGGAAAAGGGGTCTGGACGTCAAGGCCGGGCCCATGAAACAAAGTCTACTGAATATCTTTGGTAACTAGATCTAGGAGACAGAATAAGCTTCTGACTAATAATCATCATATAACAAGGCAAGCCACAGTCAGAATAATCATCTGACTGTGGCTTGCCTTGGGGTTCTGTATCCAATCTTTAACAAACATTATTAATTATAATTAACTGTACCCTGACTTTGACCACAGAGCGATGCAGCAAGATGGCTGTTCATCCTGTTAATCCACAGTTACCCTAAATCATCTAATTACCCTAAATCATCAGGACAGGCTCCCGGCTTTGGGTGGCCATCGTCAATCCGGTGTCTGAGGAAATACCTACGCAGGTATCATTAGTCCCAGCCAGCAGCCTCTCTGGCACCATCGCACCAATGTAACAGCATTCAGCGCTAATCTATAGCAAAAGGACACCCAGAGTAATTCAGCACACATGGGAATTCCAAATGAAGGTAACCTTGAAGTTAGGGTAATAGTGAACAGTCAGCCAATGAATTATACAGCGGCGAGATTGCTGGATGCACTGACTGCCTGGCGCGTCTAACTGTAATGATTTTAACATGGATAGTTTCATGACTCATAACCTCAACAAACCTCCTCCTTCGCCTCCTCGACTTCCGGAGGTTTGCCAGCTGTAATGGAATGGCAAGTGTTTTTCTCCCTGGAAAAGCAGACTGTGGTTTACAGACTATCTCCTTACATGTAGGGAGAGGGAATGTGGTGACCTTCGTCGAATATTTTTAACAAGCAAGAACAGTGCGACAACGAAAACTCACACACATTCTAATGGTCTTTAAGGCCAGAAAAACCCTCTAGACCTTTCTGCACTATGGAGCTGCAAAAAAAATGAGAAGGATATAATTTAGAGGGAAAAAGCACCCTGTGATGGGTTGGCGCCCCATCCTGGATTGTTCCCTACCTTGCAGCAGTAGCCTCTGGAAAGGTTCTGGACCCCCCCGTAAACCTGTATAGGACAAGCAGTTCCTGAAAATGGATGGATGGAAAAAAAAACACCTCACTCATACAGCCTGGGCCCCACATGTCGTGATCGCCAGGCGGGCGAGCGGAAGAGCAGGCAAGTCCAGCCAGTAGCGTAAGCAAAAGGGGTTTATTAGGGAAAACAGGGCTGACAGGGATCAAACGCCACGTAACGACAATGACAGATCTGGGGAACTGAACTCAGACGCAGACTAAATACATGGGATACACTGGCAAGAACAAGACACAGTTGAGGACAATCAGGTAAAAACACAGGGTAACGAGGTGGGCGTGGCACACACAAAGGATCGTTCGGAGCGGGACGTGACACCACAACTGAGATGATGCATTACATTTATTTAAATCAAAGGCGTGCAGAGGGGAATGCAGGTCAGCCAGTCACAGCAGCAACTGGGGCTAAGAGCCGTGCTTAAGGGTACAACAGTGACATCATTCTGCCAACTCTGGAATTTGAACCAACAGCTTTCCAACCATGGACATCATAACCCATTCAGCCACACACTACCCCAGCAAAAAACATTAATCTGTAATACATACTAATTCAGATTCAGATGCTTTATTGTCATTGTTGTTTCCACAGCAACAAAATTTAAAGGTGCATCCTCTCCAGTGTCACGACATCAAAACAATAGACAGATTAGTAAAATTAAAACAAAATAATCCAACAAATAAAAAACAATAAATAAACAGACCAGCAGGATAAAGTCCATTGTCATCCATCCATTTTCCAACCTGTTTATCCTTCTGGGTTGCAGGGGGTCCGAAGCCTATCCCAGAAGCAACAGGCACGAGGCAGGGAACAACCCTGGCCGGGGGGCTAGACCATTGCAGGGCACATTCACACATCAACCACTCACACATGCACACCTACGGGCAATTTAGGAACTCCAATCAGCCTCAGCATGTTTTGGGACTGTGGGGGGAAACCAGAGTACCTGGAGGAAACCCCACGACGACACGGGGAGAACATGCAAACTTCACACTCATGTAACCCAGGCGGAGACTCGAACCGAGGTCCCAGAGGTGTGAGGTAACAACGATAACCACTGCACCACCATGCCACCCCAGTCCGCAGTCATAGCCCACAGTTTTCCATAGAAATCTGATGCTAAATAGCTGCTTATACACAAACATTTCATGTGAACATGACTACGTCTTAAAAGCTGTACAACCTGACATGTTGGATACACATTCGCCGCTCTGTAATACAGATACAGATACCATCTTATCTGCACTGTGATAAATCTTTCAGTTCGGTGCAGGTCTTTGCAACAACCCCTCCCCTAGATGAAAGCCACTTTTAATGACAAAAACGGTCAAACCTCAACACCCTGATAAAACTAAGATGAAAGACAGCACCAGTTTTTGCCCCAAAATTCAATATGGAGTGAAAGAGCAAATGTCACTCTAATCATCACCACCAATAAGCGGCACATCAAAAAATACAGGTTAGTAAGGCTCCTGTAGCATGGCTTTTCCCAGTTACAAAGGGATCACATATATTATCCATTCATGCATCTTTTAGCTGCTTATCTTAATCTGGATCGTAATGCCTGGCAGTGCAGTCCCGGGTGGCAATTCAGACACATTAATTATCCATTTAACTGCATGTCTTTGGGCTGCAGGAGGAAAACATGCAAACTGTATGCATACAGAGAGGAGGTAGGATTTAAACCCACACCCCAGTGACCCACCTTACTTGTGTCTAATTTTATATGCCCCCAAAAGATTCTTTTTTCCAGACAATGAAACTACCTTGGGATGAGAAAGGCCACAGTCGAGGCTGATAAACCTGTGATGGTTTTGTCGAAGAGCAGTTTAGACTCTATGCAGAAAAAGGCTTGTCAATCTGAATTATTCCTCTCCAGCACTTTCTGTCTAAAAGTCTGGTGAGAAAACTAAACAGAAGCCATATGTAACCTTCACTAAAGCATTCCGAGTTGACAGAAAATCCAAACAAGGAAGTTCTGTGTGCAGCAGTTGAATATATGCATATCCAAAAGCAGCACAACGATGAGGCTGAGAAGTTTCTGGAAAGAGCCTGCCCCACGGGCTAATCGTTTATCTCCGTAATGGCTTTTTCATCCCTCAGGTTTCAAATATCCTGTTAATTACCACATATTAATTTAAAAAATCAAGAATGTGGAAATTACATGTTGCCCTTTATTTTGGGGAGCTGAGTCAGTACCGCAGGATCTTGGCTGCGTGAAAGAGTGGAAACAATGATGACCCGTTTATTAATTAATCAGTTTCCATTCCAGCCAGGATTGGGATCTGCACTTGGATGGAAGTGAGCAAAAGAACCCCCAGCTGCCACGGAGGGGACAGCGGGTGTGACTGATGCTAGCATGTCAGCTGATACTGGACAAGCTGAATATTAACGCCTTTTCCTCTCCAGCACCCCAACACAGGGTCAGATGCTATCTTGGAAAATAGAAGGTAATCTTCTCATTTTATTCTAACTTCTCTAATGACATGAAATATCTAGAGGACAAAAAAGTGTTTTATATCACGAAAAACTGCCATTGTTGAGTTACCAATACCATCATCATCATCATCATCATCATCATAGAGCCCAGCAATGAATTTGCCTCCCCTGCCCTGTGTTATTTGGGATTTCCACTGTGACCCTGTGCTGGATATCCAGTTGAAAGATGGATGGATGGATGGATGGATATATACCAAGGGGATGGATTACAACAGTGAAATAATGTTTCTTAACCCAGTCCTTGGGAACCCTCAGACAGTCGGAGGGGTAGATTAAAATTCTGGGCCTCCTGCCCCCCCCTGCTCATTTTTATATATTACACTACATTTTTAATGGCCCTGTAAAGTGCTGGGCTCCCAAAATCTGTCAGGGTATCCATGCCCCTACTACTGTAGACAGCCCACATTTTTATGGTGAAGAACACCCACATGTAGCTCGGTAATGCTTAATGGAGTCTTGGACTTCTGCCAAGTAGATGCGTCTAAATATTATTGCATAACCTCCAGAAACTTGTGAGAATCAACTTGACAGTCATTAACAGTAACCTGTAGCTCACACACAGATATTCACAGGCTACAGGAAAACAGAGAAACAGCGACTTTTGAAAAGGACTTCTGTCACGCCCGGCTTGTACGAGCCTCGTGTGTGCCACGCCCCCTCATTACCTAGGCGTGGTACCCCGGTTGTGATCACCTGTTTCCTGTTATTTCGGCTTGTCTCGTGTATTTCAGTCCGCATTCAAGTCTGTTTCCCCAGGTCTGTCATTGACGTGAGTTTGTCGTGTGCTTCCCTGAGTCCTGTCTGCACTAATAAACCCCGTTTTACCTGCATCTTATGGTTCTCTCGTCTGCTTGCCCACTCGCCCGCATGCTGGACACAGCTTCAGAGAGGTCATAAATTTGTAACTTCCTCTGCGCTACTATGATAACAGCCTGAAGGAAACCACATTTCTTTCCAAAGCCATCAAGGAGGACATTTTGTTTGCCTCTGGCAGGTAATACTGTGTTCCACCTGTTGATTCGAGGATGCCATTGAGCAGCTGAAAAATAACCATTTAAGGTGTGCTGAGAATAGAGTCCTCTCAGGCTTAAAGAGGAGCTGGAAACCTGAAGAAAATGGAAAATAGTGTTCGAGGTTTTACATCTATGTCATGCTAGAAGGCGCCCAGAGCGCAGACAGAAGCGCAGGACACTAGGAGTTGGGGAAAATGTGGGATTTAATCAAAGCAGAAACAAACGAACAGGCAGCAACGCAAGTTGACAATACAGTGATTGGACTGGGGAAGCAAACTGAAACGCGGACTAAATACATAAAACTAATGACAACAACAAGAAACAACTGATCACACGGGGATTCCACATGAGATTAACGAGGGGGCGTGGCACACTGAAGGAGCGACAATCAGGGCAGGACAATCTATATATGCATGTGACCTAGTGGCCAGTCTTCACTGATTGCACATTCCATCAGTAATAGAGTGTGAAGGTTGAATTAGCAGAGCAATAATCAGATGTACATAAAATATCCAGCTATACATAAAAAGATCCACAGGAGCTCAGCAATTACAAACCTCTCTAACATGCCATGGAGAAGGTCGCTGCTCTACGTCAGTCATATATAGAGACACACAACATATTGCATTCATGCTAGAAGGCTGTTTGTCGGTTGAAACAAAATCCTGGTTTGGACCTGAAATTGCCACCTCTGGAATTTATACACTGATGTTATTAATAAATATATATATAAAACACACATGGGGTGCATTGTTCCCCACAGTCTAATGCTTAAAGAATATGATATGTTCATATCATTTAGGTTTATACTTAGCCCATTCATTCTGTGTTGTCTAACTTAAACGGACACAGTACAGTGATTATTGGTAATGGAAAACCATCGTGAGGCATCGCATTCATAGCAGCTTGTTGTTACAACCGAGCTGGGTAATTTATGCAGAAATGTAGGTAAATGGGATGGTGCGTCTGATCCTCGCCCATATTTGACTGAGTTAGAGAGACAAGCCAGGGCAAATGGTCTAGACAATCAAGACTGCTGCCAATTAATACAGCTAATTATACTGACAGACCTAGTGGAGTCACTCCCAGATAATATCAGAATGGCTGTCGATGGTGAACGGGCAACTGTTCAGCAGAGAGAGACAGCACTGCTGAACCTAATTGGCAATCCACAGCCTAATTGGGGGCGGATCCAGGACACTAAGCCAGAGAAGGGTGAAAACCCTATGGCCTATATGAATCGTCTGTTTAATTGTTATGCTAGAAATTCTGGAATTCCACAACCACAGCGGAATGATCCTGGATTCCTGGCATTAGTAATGCAGCAGTATTTTTCAATAATAAATGATGCCACAAAGCTAGCATTGAATCATAAACAGAAAGAAGGTAACTTGACTTTTGCAAATATTGGAGGTCTACTTAGTAGCTGGTATGCAATATTGGTAGGAATATAATAATGTGCTCAGATGATAGGTTAAATCCAAGTCTAGTTTGTGGGTGGATGAACAGGAGTGATGCACGCTGTATGATCTCCACAGAAGTAGTGAAACCACAGTATGTGGACATCAGGTTCATTGGTAACAACACCTATTGCATTAATGCAATTAACAACAGTTTAACCACAACCAATTTACAATGCAGAGCACCGAACAATGCTTTCTGCATTCAGGTGATCTACCCAATGAACACTGGATGCAGAAAATTGTACTATACCAAGAATAGGATTGACCTTTACTTAGACGACCCTTATGCAGAATTCCTCCAGCCTGAACCTTTGCCGGAAACAAATAGGATTTAAGACCTGCAAGAGTTTGAGCAGCAAGTGAAGGTTCAGCTGCATAAAATGCATGAGCATAGGAAGGAACTGACAGAGCAGAACTACATCAGTGAAATGTCAACTGTGAAGGAGAACTACCAGGACATGTACTGGGATGTGCTGTTCAAAGCAGTTACCACTGCATGTGTCGTGGTACTGCTGCTGGGTGTGGCCTTGATGGTCTATCTCAGATTCCTAAGGGAACAGCGAAAAAGGGACCTTGGATATGTAGAGAAGAAAGTGTGCATGACACAAAGTAGGGTGTAGGTTATGGAGAAGAATGACCACATCACTACAACCTCCACTATCCGCCCCTTGTGTGCTGACCACTGATCAGTGTGATGCTGGTACTGTGCTCTGGGTAAACCTTTCACTGCTCTTGCACTAAGGCTCAAGGTTTAAGGGGGGATTATGTAAGGAAAAGTAGTAAAGACTCTGCAAGTGGATTCTTTACAGTCATTCTGTGTGACAATATTTTTATTTAGTAGCCTATAAGTACAATGTAACTTAAGTAGCAGTTGTGCAACTGACAAAGAATGTGGCATTAGTCTCAATATAGATAGTTTCAAAGTAAGGTTTAAGGTACATTTTACACCCAACTTTACAATCAAACTTTTCCATATGCGTTTTAAGTCGTATGACATTAATATGGTAAATGGTAAATGGACTGCATTTATATAGCGCTTTTCTACTCTTCTGAATACTCAAAGCGCTTTACAATTTATGCC
>JABFEA020000085.1:16131005-16143929 GCA_019775915.2 Cyphomyrus plagiostoma
CCCCCCCCCCCCCCCCCCCCCCCCCCCCCCCCCCCCCCCCCCCCCCCCCCCCCCCCCCCCCCCCCCCCCCCACCGTTTTGGAAGTCAAAAATGGAAACGCAAAATGCAATGAACGCAAGACTTTTCTGAATGTACTGAAAATGCTTATATAATTTTTAACCTTGTATATTATTGTTCCTGAGTTTAACCCAACACAGTTCATTCAAAATTTCGGAGTGCCCTGCGAGTCATTCAAACACATCTGCCAGCAACTTCAGCGGTCAAACATGAACTACCACTTGAGTATTCCAGTCAAAAAGCGGGTCGAAGTCGGACATGTATTCATGAAAGAACTGCGAGTCACGCATGCTAATACGCAGGGATGCACATAACTGTCACGCATGCATGCATTCACCTTTAAAAGCAATACATGGAGCAGTCAGTTGTTATAACAGTGCAAATGCACACTTTCATAATATTATGTGCATTTGTGTTGTTATGGCAAGAACTTACCATGCATGTTAACCTTTATACTACAAATGAAGTACGGATTAGCACATAATGGTTAAAATACACTGTCATTTCTTGTCAAATCAGCACAAATGTGCATAAAATAAGCATGGGACGCTGAAGGAACTACTGCACAATATGTATTAATGGACTGCTTTGATGGGGAGATTGAGGACAAGAAAAGAAGGAAATATTTTGATAAACTTTTATTTTACAAATATACAAATAATCAAGACATATGTAAATCTTTCATATGGAATAAATAAATGTCCATCTGCATTCTCTTCACCTGTGTTAAAACAAGCACACGAGAGACACGATAGGTAAATTTCACTTAAATTACTGACATTTCAAGCAAGATAGCATGTGAGTGTTATTTTTATTGCTGAAGCAAAGCAGTTAGCTGTCCGTTAGGTATCACTGGCAAATTCACACGGTAACTTATTATTTAGCTAAATTATTATGATACCAAATCCCGCCCTAATCATAACACACATCCAAGACAGACAACACAACAGAGCGTTTAATGCTGTGCTGTTTTGTTTGCTAGATCTTTGAAAGGCATCCGACATACACTACCAGTCCATGATATGTGTTTTAGGGCAGCCAGCACTGCATTTATTTAGCTCTCTTTTCGACTCCACTCTCAATCTGCATCACTTCGACTTTTGCCATCTGCTCTAACGACTCTAATCCCGCCTCCCGAAGTCACATGCTCACAGCTCAGCAAATTTTCAGGGCCAGAAAGATGAGCTCTGGCCCTGCACCGCTGATATTTTTGGTGTGAATGTAACAACGATGATTTAGGCTCAGTATGGGCACCGGTCCTGCTGTGAAAGGACTATAGGGTACCTCTGGATGGCTCCCTGAGGAGCTCTTTTGGGCATGTCCAACTGGGAGGAGGTCCCAGGGTAAGCTCAGGCCATGCTGGAGAGACTATATCTCTCAGCTGGCCTGGGAACATCTTGGTATTCCTCAGTGAAGCTGGAGGAGGTGAGTGATCCCTGCCCATTAGGGCACTTTTCCACTGCACCAAGTATGGCGTTTTTGGTATTTTTGTTTTTCCACTGAATTCCACTCAAGTACCAGTACCGAGAGTTCCAATACCGAAAGTGCCACTTTGGGGTGGGACTTGAAACACTTTGTTTGTTGACTGGTTAAGCAAATGGCCTGCCTCTGAACCGCAATACAAATGCCACCTTGAAAACAGCTGTGAACTCACTGATTTACTGAGGCAACGGTGGCTGTCCCGTCTGGTACGGAGTAACAAAAGTGCTACTGTGGCACATCTGATGAAAAATTTAATGCTGCGCATGAAATAATTATGTCAGTACACACAGTGCATCACACCCTACTATGTACAGGGCCGCAGAGCTGGTGACCAGTTAAGGCGCCCATACTTACCAATCTCCACTGGTCGAAGCACCTGCAATGGTGGACCTTGGATCAGCGGCAGAAGGTCACCTGGTCTGATGAGTGCCACTTCATTTTCCATCATATGGACAAGCGGGTACATATGTACCGCTTCCCAGGGGAAAAGATAGCAGCAGGATGCACTGTGGGAAGAGGGAAGGCCAGCGGAGGAAGTGTGATGCTCTGGACAATGGTCTGCAGGGAATCCCTGGGCCCAGCGACTCATGTGGAGGGTACTATGACATGTGACACCTACTGTGACATCATTGCATAACATGTACACCGCTTCATAGTAATGGTATTCCCCAATGACTGTGTCATTGGAGTAATGTGCCCTGCCACACTGTACAAACTGTTCAGTAATGATCTGCAGATCATGACAAAGATTTCAAAGTGTTGACCACCAAATTCCCAAGATCTGAATCCTACAGACCGAGGTCACCAACATGGTGCCCGCGGGCACCAGGATGCCCCCAAGGACCATGAGCCGGCCGCAGACTTGTTCTAAAAATAGCGCAACTCACCCGGGAGCAGCGTCTAAAGTTTAATTTCATCCTGTTGTCATTCTTCTTTAATCAAATTTGCATTTATATAGATTTGAAAATGACAATATGAAAAAAAAAAGCATTTAAGTTTAGACAAGTTTAGGAAGGCATTTCAGACTGGGAGCCCTTCGTATGGCTCAGTACCCATGAAGTGACCCCTGCTATAGCATCTCTGGGAGGTGCTGAAACAGCAAGCCCTTAGACCCAAGCATCTTAGAGGTTATTAAAGGATCTCCTGCTGACCTCAATGTGGCAAATACCATAGGACACCTTCAGAGGTCCAATTGAACCCATGCGTCTGTGGGTCACAGCTGTTCTGGTGGCACACAGAGGACCAACAGCATAATGGCCAGGTGGTCATAATGTTTTGGCTTTTCGGTGTACATGATATCATAACAGAAGAAGGGGTGACTAACACAGCCCCAAAAAGCTAACAGAAGATAAAGTGTAGTAGTAAAATCATTTAATATGTCAAGAGGAGGAGTCTAAATTATCTTTTTTTGACAGGTTGACAAGATATAGCAGACACAGTGAAACAATACCTCACACCAAAGCTTCATTTACATTATGTAAAACAATGAATAAGCAGGACCACGGCGATTTGGAGATTGACTGTTTACAATAAGAAATTCTGTTGCTGCACATTGGTATGCTAGCATGACAGCCAGCGGTCAAAGAAAAAGAAATACTTTAAGGGGGATGGAGGGTGTGCGGGGGGGTCCCCGATGACAAAATTTGCTGGGGGGGGAACGATTGCGAAGATTAAACAGTTTTGTTCTGGAGTCTGCCGGTTGAGTACCCCTGATATATTTACCTTTCTGTGACTAACAGTTACACAGAACAATGTTTGGGATCGGAGTGGTATGTTTTCAAAGGGGATGATTTCTGTCATTTCCCGCCACAGTGGTGTCCACGGGCATCCCAATGCAGCCCCAAAGTTAGCGCCAAAGCTCAATGCGTGCAGTCAACATGTGTTACATGGGCTTCCTCCCTCCGTCCAAAGAGACACATTTGGACCAACTGGTGTCTATAGATAGTCCACAGAGATTAGTTTAGTACGTCTATCCTACGATGGACTGGCATCCCATCCAGGGTGGAGCCCAGATTTGTGCCCTGTGCTACCCGACAAAGGCTCCAGACGATCCCACAACAGGTAAAAAAATATATTCAAAAACATACAAGAAACACTGTGGTCATCTGGCACCTAGGTGATCAGTACCCACTTAAGGGAACTCGCTTAGAGGTTTTATACAGAATGTGACAGCATTTTGGCAGGAAGACACTACAGTACTAAAGTTAAAATGTACTGATATTCAGATGCACATTCACAGGCTGATTACTTTAAAACTTGGTAATTTATCAAAATAACTACCCAAAATCTACAATTTACTTCAATAATATACATGGTATAGATTACAAAGTTTACTAAGCTGTAGTGATAAACTAAAAAACTGAGGATGAAAACATTACAATTGCATGTACAGTCAGCTACATCATCACAATCAATGAGATTGTAGTCACTGCAGGAAATCCACTCCGATTGTGAATCAGCACTAAAAGAGCCGATAAAGGAAGGATGTGGGTCTTTGTTTGCTCTAAGACCATTTATAAATATACACGTTACAAACAATAAAAAAAAACATAAAACACGACCATGTCGGTTCACCAGTTACTGCCTGACTAACTACGCCATCATGGCCTGTGTACACGTATGTCTATGAATATCAACATGTTATGTTGCCCAGGAAGCCAGTGCCTCCATATCTTCATCATCCTCGACCTTCTTCTTCGTCTTGGTGGCTGTGAAACAAGGACGACACAATACAACGGTGTCTTTAGTCCATGGCTGAAGCTGACTGTCACCTGAAACCACGCGTGTGGCTTACACATGTCTGTGTGCTGCTGGCCGCACCTTCCTGGAAGGTAATGAGGCCGACTACTTAATGCAGAAGAGGGATCCCCTGGGGCACTTAGACCCTTCTCATTTCAGGGAGCTCGAAAGTCAGGACCATCAGCAATGACTGCTGGAAGATGTAGCCGTGACCGGTTGGAGAAACTGACTAAGATTATAGACGGTAGAAAATCAGACTATATTGGGCTAACCTACAGTCAAAATGTAAGATCTTAGTCTCTCAATATACACAAATATACAAACCTGTTATTTAATAATAAAAGGACTCGTTAATTAACTGTTTCCTTCCACCACAAAGCTGTGAGGTTTCTGAGGTTCTCTCACACCTATTGTGTATAGGAGTGTTGACCTTGTTATTTACATCATCCTAATACTACACCCTATTGGTGCTACATGTCATACTGCTGGCGCTTTTAATTGGCTGTTTACTTTGTATATATGTTTATCTTGTACGCGTACATTTAGTATCACTTAAGTATCAGACTATGAGGAGACACACCAGGGAGAATTTTGTGGTATTTCAGTGCATCCTGTGCTTAATACGTATGACAGTACATCTCGGACCTTGAAGTGTGTCCGAGATGCCGGTAGGTGCTTCTCCTTGGACGCGAGTGCTCACCTGTCTTCTGCTTCGGCAGTGCGGGCAGAGAGGTGGCAGGCACGCTGGGCAGCTTGCCCATGCTCTTCATGCTCTCCTCCATGTCCTCCTGCTGCAGCTCCTCTAGCTCAGCAAGAAGCTCATCCTGAAAACCACCAGCGATGGAAGATGTAAGTCTTGGGTGCAAAGCTGCTTAAGATCTAGACGGCTTCAGCACATCTCACAGGGGATTTACAGGTGCAGCAGAAGGTGCTTCATGACAAACTGCTTCACCTCATCAAAATCCTCGCCGAATGGTTGTGTGATGGCGTTGCTTATCTCCTCTGCTACCTCCTGCTGCTCTGTGATGTCTTGCATCAGCGAATCGATCTTCTCCAGGTCCCTGGAACAGACGGCCAAAGGTCTTTGCTGAGTGCAAACTCAGAAGGCCATCAGTGAAAGCAGAACAATCATTCGGTTCATGTAGATGCTAATGCTAATAATTATGTCTGATTATTCCATGGGTCTACAGCCATGGTCTTTCAATGCAGAGTTTCTCAACCCAGTCCCAGAGTTCTTGATTGGTTGAGATCTGCAAGGGAGCAACAATGTGGACGGTCTGAGGGTTTCCGAGGACTGGGTTGAGAAACACTGTCCTAATGGGCTTCTGGATCCAGGCGAGCTGCCACGTCCTCCAGCCCGCACCACTCACATGTTCTGATGAATGCCCTTCATGGCTTTGGCAGCGTATCCCATGTTCTTCAGCACCTCCGTGTTGGTGTTGGCGTTCTCCAGCGCCTCCCGCTGAAACTCAATGGTGGACAGTGTGCCATCAATCTTTGTCAGATGCTGCTCCAGACGCTTCTTTCTCTTGAGGGCCTGGAGGGCAGCTGGGGGGGGGGGGGGGTGGTATAATAAGTGATGATTTTCTGGAATATTCAGCTTTCAAGGTTCTCCTCACAGTGTTTCAATATTCTGAACTTGCCGTGATTCACTAGTGAAGACCAGCGACTGTTTAACATGACAAATCAGAAAGGAAGTCGACATACTATATGATAAACCCTTTATATTAAATAAAACAATAAAATAGTGATACACTAGTTATTATCCCTGTGTGGAAACAGGCCGGTCTTCATTTATTACGTCTGAAAGCTTGTTTTGGGGCCAGAGTGCAGCGTCTATCAGCTTCCAGTATCCCTGCCATTACTGGGATTACAGATGTTGTTTATGGGCCCAACACTGACAGGATTACTCTACCTATGAAATAAATCCTTTGTGATATATGTTTAATGTACACCAGACCTCAACTAAGGACACTGTGAATTCCTTATCAACTAAGGACACTGAATTCCTTATCAAAACTAGTGCATATAAAGTGGTTGAACAGGAAAACATGGGTGACCAACATCTGCGGTAGTCCAAGGCCATTCACTGTTAAATATTGTGATGGTTTCATCTGGTTTATGAGAGCGAGCTACTGACACTGTGACATGAACAAAAATGCTTAGGAAAATCAGGTCAACCTGGGAATCTTTACCCAGCATAGTACTGACAAAGTTTGTTTAATGTACTGGAACTGAAAATTAAAACTGAAATTTAAATATATATAATTTAAATAATTAGTCTAATCAGACACCCTAAAAGAAAACGGCAGTTACACCTTTAGTTCTCGCTTAAGAATAAACAAAACCGTGCAAAGGCATCTCAAGTGTCAAACATTTATTTCGCATAAGCCATTATCAAAATTGTCTAGATCTAATTAGAAAAGTCTAGCAACACGCTGATTTTAAGCAGCATAACCATCTATTTTGATTGTATAGTTAGGCGTTCCCTGTACAGACGCAGTCCAAACCCGACGTTGTGAGGCTGTATTCCAGTGTGACTTTTTAATAGGGCGACATGGTGATTCAGAGCCTCATCTTCTACTATGATACTCTCACCATTCAAGTTTGGCAACTCTGCTCTTTTGGCCCTATTGTAAAATACATTCCTTAAATTGCTGTATTCTTAAAACAAACGAGTACTATTTTTTTTTCCTGAGCCACAAGCTTAAAGCAAATACCGAATATAGCAAACACATCTCAAATGAAATCGAGAAGTGAGGAGTTCTTAACAAAAACGTTTTTAAAGTCTTGTTTACAATTGCAAAGGCAATTACATTAAACCGTGCTACGCACATATTAACATGCATCGCTTCCTATTTGTTTTCTTTTTTCGGTGAACTACACACCGAATTAGAGCATTGTTGTAAAACTGGAAGTTTCATGTTTGTGCAACCCTTTGCTTGTTAGGCTCAGAATGATATCAGATTTCTTTGTTCTTGTTTCTTCACAAAGAGTTAGACTCCACAACATATCGACCATTCTATTAATGCTGCGCAACTAAGTCACATTTTATCCCGCTTTTCCCCGATCAGTTCCACAATCGGAAAAATAACTAAGGCCTGCTGGGTAAGGAAACATTTATACGTGCGAGATACCATGTATTTTTGCTCTTTGCAATATTACCGTTCTTCAATACGTCGCATACCTCTTTTATTTTTAGTCCCATTCTTTTTGGCGATGGCAATTTCTTGCTCGATTTTCTTCTCCAGGTACTCCTGCTTCTTGGTTAACATCTCCTCCGTTTCCCTCAGCTTGTGGATAGCCTCCTGAGGAGAAGCTACGTTCTTGGGCTTTGAGGAGCCGCCTTTGAACATCTTGGATATTTTACTCATATTTAAATTTATTTATCGTCGCGTTTGCGCTGAAAACGGGTGAAATGTGGTGACCAGAATAGTTGCTGTTCCAGTACCCCAAGCACTGGTTTCAGACCATAAGTACACACCTGTAACTTCCTGAAACTTGACGCCTGGAAGGAGGGAATGGGCGAAGCGTGGATGTAAACATAGTCAAGCCTTTGAAAATGACCTCCACGCTGAAAACGTACAATTGTACAATTCTTTGGGTGGCTAATTAAGTTTTACTTTTAAGCTTGTTTGCCTTAAATTGTTGAACTGCTACGAGAAACCAAACCGACTGTAAAAATAACACACTTCGAGTAAACACGTAGATAATAATTACAGGCTTTGTGTGTGCGTGTGAACATATCCACATTAATCCACATTAAAAATCTTTCAACATCGCGATTCTGTAGATAGATGGCTGGAAGGTCACACTTCGACCAAAAAATATATGCCTTTAAATGACTAACTTTAAATGACCAATTTAAAACTAACATAATAAAACTACTAAAATTTACAGTAAATTATTATGCGATAGTACTGTCTAATAAAAAAATAAAATCTGTACTTATGTAAGCATATGCATTTAGAGACCCGAGGGCTATTCCCCAAAGCAGTATTTCTCAATTAGCTGGATAAATATAAAATAGAAGTTATGATTGTCCAATAAGAGTATAGGTAAGGAGCATTCCTATTGGACAATCGTGACTTCCAACACAAATTAACCCAGCTAACTGAGAAATCTCCCCAAGCGCTTGCTCATATCTTGACACCGGGATCGTTTTAAATATTTAAGACAGACTTAGGGCACCGTTTCTAATGAAATCTTTTTCAACCGAATCAGTTTTTCTAACACAAAACAGTGTTTTTTTTTTTTATTTGTGCACGGACACACACGAGCATCAATAAATATGCCGTGAAGATACATTAAAACTAACAAGGATGGGGGATGGAAATTTCAAAAACCCACAATTTAACAGCTTTCTTATCAGTATCTGCTCCCTAGTCGCGCTATTACTGTGGAATTTCCTGCAAACACCGCTGATCTCTGGGGGGGGTGGATCCAGAGCCTCACGTGACACTGCCCAACCATTAGGGGGCGGGACACGTTTGGAAAAAAGATGACGTCAGGGTAAAATGGCCGAGTTGGATATTGGTGAGCATTGTCAGGTTGAAACCTGTAGCCAGAAAGGTGAGGATACGGTTTAATCTGATTGTTCAAAATATTAACACGTCGCTATTTAATTAATCCGCGTCTTTCGATCTTGTTGTCATGGCCCTAGACCTGACTGCTCAAATAGAAATACGGTTAACTGGTTAAACCTGCCCGTAAATATTTATAATGGTAAAGGCATACATGATATGTGTGTGCCCATTCACATGGATTTACTGTTGGACGTGGGATATTAAAAATCAAAATGGAAATAAACAGCAGACCATTCCATGTTTAACCCCTCCCATGCTTACAGATTGCCTTTTACACTAGTGTACATAGAGACTGCTTTGGTAGTCCTGCCAGCCAGCCACACTGTCCTGGGATCAGTCATTATCGCTATATAGTGGACGAGTGACTGCAGATATAATCTTGCATTATATTAAGTCGAGTTATTACGGCTGAACACAGACGCTTTAGTCCTCAGCGAGCTACAGGCCGCAATCAGTCCGTTCAGTGTCTTGTAAGAACAATGTCATAAGAGCCTTTGATTGATTCGGGTACTGTACTTAACTTTATTTTTTCTATTTTAAGCTATATTTGATTACCCATTATGGTGGCAGTTTCTTTTTAACGAAACTTTCTTCATATCGTACGCATCTGTTTTTTTCCTGATAGATTTCCTGCCTTTTGTGTGTGATGCGTGTTCAGGCGTTTTTTGGTAAGTGCCACTAATCACCATGTTTGCGATGTCGCGACAGCCGGGAGATCAGCATCGTTATGAAAACACGTTGCCTTTACACTTTCTTTCCATTTTCTATTAAAGCGTGGAGCACAGGAGCCGCGGGTCTCATTCTTGCACGGAGGTACCGGCAGCTCTGGACGCCTTTCACGATTCCAGGGGGCAGCGGTGTCCCGTCTGATATGACACCCATTAGTGTGCCCAGGTTGACCTCTTGGGATAATATTTTTCAGTTGTTCCGAAATCCACATCCGATCATGCTGACGTTACAGTTTCGTACTGGATATATTTTTGGACGGGGGTGTAGGCGGAATACATCCAGAATATGCAACCTAAACACAGGCAGAGACTCGAACGCTGTCTACAGGGGTGTGAGACTGTAGTCTACCGTGTGCCGCCTCCACTCCACCACTGAACAACATAGGTTATATTACTCTGTTTTAAATCTGTTTGGGATCATTTAGCCAATAATTAACAAAATCCGTCTATTTTCCTTATCGTTCTGTACACGATTGTAATGTTATTCGTGACCAGTCCCCATAATAATGCATTACTTTAGCACATATATTTTTCTATATATTGCTTGTATCATTACTATTGCAAATACTCCCCGGAGCAGTCTTTAAACACAAAATTATTGATTCAGATTTAAATAAGCAAATCCATCATAATTCTCTCATAAAAGAAACAGCAGCGCCCCCAAGGGTCAGGTGGCTCCTTTTCTCCTCTTTGTTCAGATCCCAGCAGTGAAGGAGGCGCCCCCTTCTGGTGGCAGTATATTCTACCACTGTGATTTCACAAACTGCAGTGGGAAGGAGCTGGTGCCGGTTGTGTGTGCACACTGTCAGAAGCACTTTTGCCTTGCGTACGTATACCACGACTCTCCAAACACTGGTGTGAAATGGAATCTATTTAAATGTATTACTTTATTCTGCTAACAGGCATCGACATCAAGATGACCACAAATGTTTGAGGCTAGAAACGCCTGGTCCACGAATGGTAGCTACCCAGGAACTTGTGAAAAAAATTGTAGGTGGGTCACACCGCAGATTCTGACTGGTGTAATTTTTCCATGCGCCCACGCGAGGGCAGTGTAGCACTGGATTGTACGGAGCCCCTGAAGGTACCTGTGCAAAAATTCAAATGTTTATATTTTCGCATGCTCACCTGAAACTTTCGCGTGGCCAGTACACTCTAGCCGTCACTTCCGGTACTTAGTGGGACATAAACCTGTGTCCATTCACTAGCATTGACCGTAAGTAAGCGACAACTATTTATAGCGCAGTTTAAGAGCCATATGTATTTATTAATAATTGCATAAGTGTGAAGCGCAACTGTAAACACTGAAATGTTTAAATCCCGCTGCAAAGAAATCTTGAAACCTAAGGTGTGTTGCTTGATTTTTGTTGTAAGATATTACAGCCCGAGAACAGAATATACAGCTAACTTTACCGCAGTGTATAACCCGCCGATGGGCAGACCGATACTGAAATATTGGCGCTTTTGACCTGAATGTTTCAATTTGCGGAACGATTCTAATGTTAAAATAACACTTTTAACCTGGTAATTTAAATGTATATATTATTATAGGGAGCAGTAAATTAACATTTGTTGCCAATAAGGGGGGAGGTAGGAGAAGGGGCTCAAACATTAGGGTGAAGGAATGAGCGACCCAATAGTGCACCCCCCCCCCCCCCACCACCTTAGATCAAATCGGTAGCAGTATTGGATGGAATGCCCAAGGGCATCACTGTATTTTTGATATTTCGGGGTGGGGTGGGGGGGTCCATTAAGAGTGAAATCTGTCCTTTCACTTTATCCTGTATGACGTCATATTTATAGCTAAGTACAAGCTACCATCCATTTCTGTACTGATTGTATACATTCATATATACAAATGCAACTGAAATCATCGGGTAATTACTACAAAACTAAATTTCTGTTGCTCACTTACAGTCATTGGTAGTGAATGGACACAGTGGAATTATTCATAAAATTGTTAGGTTTATGTCTCACTAGGTACTGGAAGTGATGGCTAGAGTGAACTGGCCACGTGAAAATATCAGGTGGGCATGTGAAATGATCAAGTGGGCATGCGACGAGCATAATTTTTGCAGGGGCTCTGTTGAATTGCACTAGAGCAGGGGTGTCAGACTCCAGTCCTGGAGGGCCGGAGCCCTGTGTAGCTTAGTTCTCTCCCTGTTCGCACACAAACGATTCAGCTCAAGAGCTGTGTGGTAATTAGCACAAGAAGTTGCATCAGGTGTGTTAAACGAGGGGAAACCCAAAAATTGACTGGAGTCTGACACCTGTGCACTAGAGCATTTGAATGGGAAAGATTCTTTTTTATTTTTTAATTTGTCCCTCCATCCTTTGAAGAGTCAAAGGCAGCATCGTCCACCAGCAAAGGACGGAAGGGCGTGAAGAACAGCGCCACGGCGGCCAAGGTGGCACTCATGAAGCTGAAGCTCCACGCTGCTGGGGACAAGGGGCTGCCACAGGTACCAGCCGGCACCGTGGGCACATCTGGGTGGAGAAGGGGGCGGAGCCAACGACATGAGCCTGTCACTTCCTGATAACGGAACGTCACTTGACATCACTTACGATCGTAGCTGAAAGGGAATTTGTAGTCTCATCATTCAGCCTGTTATCCTCACCCGTGCAGCTGTGTTTGTCTTCACCCGCAGACAGAAAGAACATACTTCCAAGTCTTTCTGCCCAAAGGCTCCAGGGAGAGCAGCTCACCCATGTTCTTCTGCTCTAAGTGGACCGTGGGGAGAGTGGTGGACTTCGCAGCCTTGCAAGCAGGCCTGAAGAACAACAACAATGTGGTGGCAGCCAAGGTGAAACACGACTATTCTGGTTTCAGGTCGCCTTCTGCCAGTCTGTGTGCAGGGCCTTAATTTAATGGAAACACGCCCGCTGGGTTCTGCCACTCATACGCACTAATTTAATGGAGCCACGCCCACTGGGTTCTGCCACTCCTATGCACTAATTTAATGGAACCACACCCACTGGGTTCTGCCACTCCTATGCACTAATTTAATGGAAACACGCCCGCTGGGTTCTGCCACTCCTATGCACTAATTTAATGGAACCACACCCACTGGGTTCTGTCACTCATATGCACTAATTTAATGGAGCCACGCCCACTGGGTTCTGCCACTCCTATGCAGTAATTTAATGGGACCACACCCACTGTGTTCTGTCACTCCTATGCACTAATTTAATGGAACCACACCCACTGTGTTCTGTCACTCATATGCACTAATTTAATGGAACCACACCCACTGTGTTCTGTCACTCATATGCACTAATTTAATGGAGCCACGCCCACTGGGTTCTGCCACTCCTATGCAGTAATTTAATGG
>JABFEA020000085.1:16153925-16168476 GCA_019775915.2 Cyphomyrus plagiostoma
TTGGACTGTGGGGGGAAACTGGAGTACCTGGAGGAAACCCCACGACGACATGGGGAGAACATGCAAACTCCACACACATGAAACCAGGCGGAGACCAGAACCCAGGTCCCAGAGGTGTGAGGTAACAGTGCTAACCACTGCACCACCATGCCACCCCCCGTTGTGTGAATTCAAAAATTAAAATAGAGCGCAGCAGCTTACAAGGAAGAGAGTAAACATGTAAAAAAAAAAAAAAAAAAATGTGCTCTTTCACTGCTCAAGGATTCATCTTGGGAGAGATGGACACAGTATCACAATTCCCACCTTGAAGTGAAAGTGGATGTCAGAGAGAGAGAGAGAGGCAGGAATATTAACTTCACTAGTGTTATTTCTCTGGTTACCTATCAATAATAAATCATCCATTTCAGCAAAGTTTTACTAATATTACATGATAATAATAACTGTGAGCTGTAACACCTGCAAACTGTAACTTTATGGCAGCTAAAACACTAAAAAGTTGGACACCAAATATACTCATATAGCATTATTTAAAAATGAAGGCTATAAAGGCAATTTTCTCTCTCTAATAACACAGTTTGTGCACAAAACTGTAGTTTTGTACACAAATGACACATAACTCTATACGCCAGTGGTTCCCAAACTTTCTCTCCTCTTTTCTAGATAGGAACATTATAGAGCCCCCACCCCATTCAAACTACACAGGTTCAGATTAAAACTTTATTTCAAAAACAGGAAGCAAATGCAATTACAAAATACAAATGGTGCAATTTCACCACTGTGGGAGAAAAAAAAGCAAATCAATTAAAAATAAAAGTCCAGCATAAAGTTTGAAATAATGCAAGTGCAGATTTAACATTCCTTTTAATATTCATTGGCGAACACAAATTAAAGTTTGTCTTACGATTACCACATTTTGTTATTGATGATAATATATTAATTAATAAGATAATGCCTATACCAGGGGTGTCCAACCTTATCCGCAAAGGGCCGCAGTGTATGCAGGTTTTTAGGGTAACCTTTAGGTCAGCTGTTCAAACCCAGGTGTGAGGACTCTTCAGCCAATCAGTCCTCTAATCAGTAATCTAATTAGGGAGTTGCAGCGAAAACCCGCATACACAGCGGCTCTTTGCGGATAAGGTTGGCCACCCCTGGCCTATACTATAGCACAAAACAACACTAAATCATGCCCATTAACTGATAGTCTCCCTGCAATTCATGTAGAAAATTTTAAACCTTGTTTTTCATCATTTATTGTGCTAATAACACTTTCCTTGATGCCACTTCCAGAGTGTAACTATGGATGCATTCGACTTTGTGTAGCCGCTTACAGCGCTGGCTAAAGCAATGCATTCCGGTCCTGATGCAATGCATCATGGTTAGATTTTTTTGTCCGGCGCTGCAAAAAGTCGTCGCGCGCCACCATGTAACATGGTACAAAAACAACGCGAGTGCAAGAAGACTTAAAACAGATCATGTAGCACCTCTCAGCCAGCTGAACAAACTGGAACAGCCTCCGTGACGACACAACTTTGCCCTTATTGGCTTAAGAACGTGACATTTGTAAGACGTTTATATCCCAGGAAGTTCTGATGCGTATTCTGCTATTTTCTCCCGAATATCACGTAAAGCAGTGAGAACTGGTTTTCAGTTAATTTACATGGTAAAATAAAGTTTAAATTAATTACGTAAATGTGCCCCTCCGCCATACCTCTGTGTCCCCCCAGTTTGGGAACCACTGTATTAGATGATATTAGATGGCGGCGAGCAGGGTTGCATCGGCTCACAGCTCTCCTTATCAGTGTTCTTTTTCGCCGTTTTTCTACTTTTTTTTTTGCACACTATCTGTTCTCTGAACTTTTGCTCTCCCCAGCCTACACCCTCCTCAGACGCAGTGCCAGGCTCACCACAGAGACTGTTACAACCTGGCCTGAAAATGCACTCTCCACACTACAGGACTGCTTTGAACAGACAGACTGGGAGGTATTTAAACACCAAGAGCTACTGGGTACTGGGCTATATCGAGTTCTGCTGACCAGCCAGGTCCGTACTCTCCTCAGAGCCCGTGACGCTGCCTCTAGGTCAGGTGACAGAGCTCTGTACAGGGCTGCCCAAGCCACTCTGAAAAGTGGAATTAAAAAAGCCAAGATGGACCATAAGAGGAGCATAGAGTCCCACCTGTCCAGCCATAACACACGGGAAGTGTGGCAGGGAATACAAACCATCACAAACTACAGGGGCTGTGATGCAACAACAGGACATGTGAGTGAGCCGCTAGCAGAGGAGCTAAACTGCTTCTTTGCTCGCTTTGAATCATCACAGCAGCAGCACTCACCTGCTCCAGCCCTGCCCCCCCCCCCCCACCGGGTTCCTGCACCACTCCACTCACTGTAAAGGAGCACGATGTCAGGCGGGGGCTCCTGGCAGTGACCCCCAAGAAGGCTGCCGGCCCAGATGGAGTCCCTGGTAGGGTGCTCAGGGCGTGTGCCCACCAGCTCACCCTCATCTTCACCAAAATCTTCAACCTCTCTCTAGCCCGGGCAGTCACTCCATCCTGCCTAAAATCAGCCACTATCATACCAGGGCTGAAGAAGTCTCCCATCACCAGTCTAAATGATTCTAAATGCTCTTTTTGCATGTATATAGTTTTTCTACATTTGGTCTTGCAAGCATCTGTTTTTCTTTTAGCACTAAGTATTGAAAAATAACTTTATTGAAAGTAATACACTTAAGTTCTGTTTTGATTTGTATTTTTTTGCATCTACGTTTTTTGGGGAAAGATTAAGAAAATCCCATGTCCAACCACACTCATAAACTTATTAGGAAATCTATTCTACAACCCAGAACAGTGTAAAATGAATAAAATCAGGCAGTGAGAGGTTGACAGTAACAGAGTATTGACTGTAATCACTTTTTGGCTATGGGTTAACTACATTATACTGGTCCTATAGAGGTGTTTAATTAAGGTGGTAAAAATGAGTTATATGTTTACTAATCCTGTAAATATATCTAACAAGAGGCCTATAAAGTTAACCTGAAGCAGAAAATGTCTGTCAGTGAAACGGTATTGACTGTAATCACTTTTTGGCAATAAGAAAACTGCATTGTATGGGTTATACTGGTCCTATAGAGGTGTTTAAAGTGGTAAAAATGGGTTATACATGTTTACTAATCATATACATACAACCCAGAAGAGTGTGAAGAAATTAAAATGAGCTCGGGGATACATGTACCCTGTATCTTTGGCACTTTAAGACGATTTGATATCGAAATTACCGGCCTTAGTCGCACAGAAACTGCGATGCGTCCTGAACCGGCTGTGCGCGCTCCCGCGGATCGTAATCAGTTTCTGGCAGTCACTTTTCGGCACAACACCGGATAACGGAATTTTATCATGCTTTATACTTGTGACGAGCAGTCGCGTACGGTCAAGCGGCGAGCAGGGAAGCAGGCAAGCAGAGCCGTGATTGCAGGCAAACGGGGTTTATTCGGAACGAGACAGGGTGGACAGCGACTAACAATGGCACACATCGATGACCGATCTAGGGATACTAACACAAACGCGGACTAAATGCACAGGACAAGTAAAAAATAACAGGAAATAGATGATAACAATCAGGAATTAACACGGGGAAATGAGGTGGGCGTGGCACACACGTGGGTCGGACGGAGCTGGGCGTGACAATACTCTTTTCTGATTTATTTTATATTGTACAAATTCAAGTTTGCTAAGCTTGTGATAAGATTAGGTAATTGAGAAGCGCTTACTATAATGGTACTTTTTATGAATTATTCTGTATGGCAGTTCTGAATGAAAATGCTGTACGTTTCATGACCCTGTTATTCTAACCTCGTACACTGACCAGCATGTTACACATAAACCGTTATTAGATTAAAATTTACATTTTTTACTTTGATCAACCAAAATCTGAGATATTGCTACATAAGGGAAACTGACGAGATTATAGAATTCCTTTATTATACGTTGCAATTATTAATACAATGTTTGTTTCTACCTTGAAACCAAAAATGCCGTGCAGTTAAATAAAAAATTCCAATGTTCTAATGTTTCAATTAGGCCCAGTAAAAAAAAATTATTAGTTTATCATCCCCGCCCGCGTGGCGAATTTAGCCCGCATCGATTTTTTTTTATGTTTTAAAAGTGTATTTTCCGGTGTAAATTCCACTGCCGGCGTTCACAAATTTTGAATAAAACATTTAAAAAAATAGTTTCTTTTCATATTAATTTTGAAGATCAGCCGATATGTCATACATCTGTTGCTGTTCCTTTTGTTTACTGTTGATGTTGAAAACTTATCTTCCGTTATCTTTTTTCTAAGAAATAATAATAAAAAAAATAATTCGCCCTCCCTCATCACTTGTTTCTGATTGAAAGGATGATAAACTAATAATAATTTTTACTGGGCCTTAATAAGATGAGCTTAAGATTAATCGACGGGGCTACTTTAAATGTATTATTATTATTATGCAATTGAAAAGGTCCAGAGATCGACCCTTTCTGGTACGTCGGCCGAGGCGTGAGACCCATCGGGAGGTTTGGGAAGAGGCAGAGCGTCAGCGGGGGCTTGAGACCTCTGGTGAACAGCCTGGCGCTGCTTCTCGGCGGCTTGAGGGCCAAAGATCTGCAGAAGCTCCCCGACGCGCTGATCGGCGAGGACGCCCACTGGCTGCCATGACGACGGGCCGCCAGCTGTCACGCGGATCATCCCCCATTTCAGTCGCATAGCCCTATGGATGATTCCTTATGCGACAAATATTCGCACTAAGTGTTTTAAATTAAAAAAAACGCAAATCTGAACTAGGTGTAACATACGAGTATTTCCATGTACAATAATAAAAGTTAATAATTCTTTGCACAATTTTGACAGTTGACAATTGATATTTAATTTCACTTTTATTGTATCATATTTGAGTAAATAACGAAATGATGTACTTAACTGCAGGATACTAAAATGACGAACAGTTAGTTCATTGTGGATTAATTAAATGTTCTGACTATTTGGTGATGAAGGCTCGAGAGCGGAAATTACTATGAAAATCAGATCTAATGCATGTCGGAGTCTCCGCCGCGTTGGTTGTATAAATGAATCCCCGTCCGTACTTAGCAGCTTTTGTCCAAGCTGCTGTCTGGCGTTGGTTTGCTTATAGAGTGACAAAAGGCACCGCAATTTTATTTCAACCTATAGACGGATTACATCCCTGGACCAATTTACCTTCGACTGGAACATTATTCGCATCCTAGACGATTCATCAGATAATTTATAAAGTATTTGTTTCACCTGATTTCAGATGTATTAACAGCATAAAGGGATGGTCTACTAATAATACGAATCCGTTTATTCTTTGTATTATGTTATGACTACAGTGTACGTGATTATTAAAATTCATATTTTTCAGCTTATCATCAGTGTGGTGGATTCTTGCTCTTCACCGTCGTAAATGTTTCAATTACTATTAATAAAAATCAGATATTCAGCCTCTGTACGGTATGTAACGTTTTTATTAATTTACAATAACACTTTTCGATCAGAACAATTTGGCACACAGTTTGAGGACAATGTCAAACACCACTTTATTCATTTTATGCTATTATTTGGCTTTTTTCGTATTCTTCTCGTACATTACCTATTCAGACGGCTGAGCATACGGATACGGACCGAAAAGAGCGGCGTGCGTTGCACATGTCACCGCCATCATCCCGTTTCAACAACAGCAACTTTTCACATACTGCACACAAGGACGACGTCATGATTTAATATGTGTACAATTCCCCAATGCCCGACTCCAAGCTCATTTACAGTGTTATTATTTTAAATAGAAAAATACAGGACAATCAAATTATAATCAACCTGTTGGCTGTGCTTCGCGTATGATTTTGTACGTTATTTCGAACATGCTTCACATAAAACGCCCCAGTTGATATGATCCGCTTGATATGAACAGCGATGGGAAATGTGAGGATACGTTTAAGAAATGGAAATAGTATGGGGTAGCTTGAGGCCAGTAATCGGCAAACAATGTCAAGTATAATCCATAGGCTACTCACACCGGGAACCTGTTCAAAGCATATGCATAATGTAACAGAAGAAAAACTAAAATGGTATCACTCAAATCAGTTTATTGGTATGTATTAGTAAAATCAAATCACAATGTTTGACTACGGCTTCCTGCTTCAACATACTAGCTAAAAAAATAGTGCTAATGATTATAAACGGCCTAATAGTATATAAGTGCTTTAAAACAACTAGCAGGCAGAGAAATCCACTGAACAGCATAATCCACTGTCGAAGAAATGATAAAAGAAGCTTACGTGAGTCAGTTCTCTGTAATCTCTAGTAGGCCTATCCCAACGATCATCCCAAATAGAACAAAAATATATTACTTATGAAGTGGTGTAACCCATAAGGACTAAGTAACCGCAACTAGAAAACGCCTACTGGTTAAGGTACACTGGGCAAAGAAGGAAGAACTCTAGCCTGAAAGGGGAAAAAACATGACTAAAGACGATGCAAAATATATAGAAAGATGAGTTGGGCTGCAATGAATGAGACAAGTGTCACTATAACATGAGTAACGTGACTAAAGGTGGAAGTGGATTTAAGCGTCACTTTTTTGCAACTTTGAAAGTAACATAAAGAGCGCCCGTCCACCGATTTCCACAAGACGGACAGACCTGTACCAGATGGCGTGGGAGGAAAAAAGACATCAACAGACAGGTTACGACTGTGCCACTGCAATCCTTACAGTACCTATATTACACACATGCAATGTGGCCTGTACACAGCACGGTGCGAAAGCCGAAGAAAATGTTTAGAATGCTATTTATCTGAGTAGTAAATGCATGTTTGCTCAAAACGAGTACAATTTAATAGACAAGAAGAAAAAGAACAGTAGCAGCCCAATAAAAACTACAAAAAAGAATGTTCTGACCTCCAAAGTTACTTATACCTTCCTAGATGCCTAGATGAACAGCACTTCAGTTCCCAAACCTCTCCCCGGGGGCACCCCAGCCATTCCATGTATCTGACACATTTCACCACCAGTTCACTTAGCTTACTAACTTGAAAACCTTAACAAGATAATGATCATCCATTGATTAAACATGGTATGCTAGCCAATTGCATGGGTGTACTGGATGGTTACAGCAAACACATGATGAGGTTATACAAGCAGCGACACTGCTAAAGATTTCTGGGCCCATGAAAGCATATGGTATGGGCTCCCCAACCAATTCAACTGTGCTTCAGATTTTAAGCATCTGAATTCCCACCCCACAGCTTCCGTGTAACAAAGGTTTTGAAATGGCCAAGCTAATACACTGACAGAGAAAATTATAGTTCTACACCAATATAAAGATCTTTCACACATTTCTCTTTGACTACATAAGGCTTTTCCACAGTACTGTATATGTATGGACACGTCATATATTCATTATAATACACTAGTGGATCTTAGAGGTTCCTGATCATGGTGGGTGATAAAGGTTGAGGTAAAAGGATGCCCCACATTCATGGAAATAAGCAATGCCTTTGACCGGAGGAGCTGCTACAAATCTGGCTGGAGCTGAGGGCCGCAGCATCAACGTCTGGTGACCAACAGTATGGAGGTCTGGCTAGTCGAAGCAGTACTCCATTAAAGCACTCCAGCACGCGGCAGGCGAGTTCCCACCATGCATTGCTCCTTAATGAGGTCGCGAGGTATCTCGCATGTGCGTAAATACAGGAGTTAAGCAAGCGAATCGTACGATGACAAAAACCTATTTAATAGAAAAAGGGCAACGGAAAAAAGACACCAAAAACTCGAAGCTGAGTAGAAAATAAAGAAAAAGAAAGCCTTTTTCGTTACTACACCTGCTGTAGGAAAATAATCCGCACACTGAAAGTTTCAGGATGGCTTTTGGACCACACCTATTGACCGCGCAAATACCTCTATGTGAATGATTTAAATGTACTCGTCGACACAGTGTCACAACTATGACAAACTAAAAAAATATTAATGTACCGGAGGTGCTGAGGTAAGCAGGCTGGATTCGAGAGGCGAGAAGGAGAACGAAAACCCCGCCAAACAAACCGAAACAGAAACGCTAGGTCTAAGTCAGAAAATCAGATTTGTGAACTACAGCGTAAACAAATTCAAACGAAATGGAGGGACGGAACATAAAATAATATAAATACCGGAAGGAAAAAAAAATCAATGGCTGAAATTGCCAAGACTGAGTAAAACGATTATGGAGCGAAAGCACCTGGAAGTGGGTGAGACCTGAGGAGGACGCGCGCGCGCCTGCAGCAGGTAAACTGTGTAACGGAGTCTGGAATGAATGAAAAACCAAAATCCTTACATTACGGATACAATCTTGCTTTAGGGAAAATAATGAGACGAGAATGGTGTTTTCTAACGAGCTACCCCAGTGAAATTCAAGGGACAGCTCTCTGGAGTCCTTCTGGGAGTATTTTTGAAACAAAACACAAAACCCAGAAAAAACATTTCTTTTCAACACCTTCCAAACTTGAGTGTATGTCTGAAAAATATATTATGTTATGCCACTTTCACGTGCATTAGATTTAGTAATATATCACACAACATATACCGATCAAGCAAGCGAGTAAAATTGGAACTACAATTTTCAACGTATTTCTATGTATTTTCGTCACCTTATGTCATATTCTAAATTCCCGCTGTAATGAAGTTCATTGCCAAAGTCTCAGTATGGGTGTGCAACGAAGTATTTAGTATTTTTTATTTTTGTGCAGCTCATCTCGGCCTGTATAAAAATATATTTTCCCGTGGATTTGGAATACATGTTTGAGAACGCACAGCTCTTCCCGTACAGGAGGTCCGTCCTAGGAGTGTTGGTGGAGCAGCACTTGGACACATGCGCTGTCAAGGCACTGGGATGAAGAACTCCCGCGATGGTTGGGCCGGCGTCACTAAAGCCACGGAGCTCGGGAGCAGAACTCCGGGAAACCGCTTTGATCTGTAAGGTGGAACACAGGTACAGGCATGATGAAAACGGGTAAAGAAATGGTTGAACAGGTACAAATATGGTGAAACACAGGTAAAGATAAAGCGAAACACAGGATAAGAAGTGGTGGAACAGATACAAGCATGGTATAATACAGGTAAAAACATGGTGAAGCACAGGCAAAGAAATTGTGGAACACAGGTGAAGAAATGGTGGAACAGATAGAACCTTTGTGAAATACAGGTAAACAAATTTTGGAACACAGGTACAGACATGATAAAACAGGCAAAGACAGAGAGTGTAAGACAGGTAATAAGAAGAGAGTGACAATGCTCACACACCCTCACCTACTAAAGGCAATTTCAAGACATTAGTCCACCAAACGGGATATTTTTGATCTGAATATGGAAGACTAAGCAGGGGGGCAGAAATAAGTGATATTAAGGATTAAAAATGAAAGTTTTACCAGGTGTCTCGTGACCACATTTGAAACACATCTGACATAAAAGCTCACAGTTATCGCTGAAAGGTTCTAAATGGCTCACGTCCGAGCTGGTCTGACTGACTAATCTTTGAAGATATATCTAAACAAAATAAATGAGTCATTTACCTGCTGAAGTTATTCATCTGAGTGGGGGAGACACCTATTAATCAGCGGGCCGGCCTTTACTGAATGCCACCCCCCAATAAAGGAGGCTAATCCTCTCCGTGGCTAATTGAACACGCTCGCCTGGCTTTCATGCCCATTCAGCCCTGAGTGCTTTTCATGCTGCCGCCTGCAAGGTGTGACTACTGACGCAACCTTCAAAGGAAGAGTGGCAGGCGTCGAGCTGGAGAGGCGATCGATCCCACATGGAATGGGATGAAAGAGTGTGCTCCTGCATGGCGAGGACTGGGATAGGTAGCGATCAATGTGGTACATTATTTTTTGTTTTTTTGTTTTTGTTTTTAACGGTGGCGCTAATGGGACAGGTCAGATGATGGCCAGCGTGTGCCTGTAGCACCAGTTGGACAGGCGATTCCAGACCCATTGAGGAGATCCTAGGCAAAAAAAACTCACTGGCTATGTCCAAATTCAGGGGCTGCATCTTTCTAACGGCACTTTTCCACTGCCATCAGGAACCGAGCAGTACCTGACCCATTTACCAGCAAGGCCGAAAGCGGGCTGGGTGATCTGCGTCTATATGCACAGATTATGTAAAGGGGAACGGGACATATTTTCCATATGTTATATATTATTACTAGTGTCATACATCACAATGTGCATTTCAGATAAACTGGAACTTGTGAATTTCCATCCTACTTTAGGTGGTTCTACAGAAAGGCTGAACAAAATGTCAGTGTTTGCAGGATAGTACTAATTCTGCTACCAGTCAGTGCTAACATAACATGGCGATTCTCACAAACGTGCTAGTGGAAATTAGCACTTAAGAAATCATGATGTGCACCATGTGAACAGTAAACAAGAGTCTCCTCGGTCTTCCGTTACTGTCACCGTCCAACCTGGCCATACTTATACGAAGTCGACCCTTCTGCAGTGTAAAATCGAAGTAAGCGGGAAGAGTTCTGTAAGCGGTCTGGGTCGCTTCTTGTACCCCAATGGAAAAGTGCAATAATGCTGCATTCGAAGACTGAATGCGTCACAGCCATGTAACAAGACTGTTCCATTTGGAAGGCTCCTTCAAATGCGGTCTAGAAATGCATCTTTTGAAGAATATCAAACAGGCTGCCTGCGGAGTTTTAAAAATTATTAAAAGGCGTTAAATCAAGTTTAAGGCCATTAAAAGGTACAAAAATGTATTAAATGCAATTTTATGAAGTATTACATTAATTTTTTTTTTCAAAAACCAAAGTTAATCTGCTAAAGTTTGAGTAAGTTCATTTTAATGTCGGATTAGGCTCATTAATTCAAGTTAGTTGATGTCTATGATGCTGACGTCATATCCAATGGTCCTCGACCATTTGGCGCGCTGAACTGGATACTGGCTGGCTTCTGAAACTCCTCAAACGCTTAGGTCACCAAACATATCGTTGACATGGCTGAATGCAAATTCACAGACAACTGGCTAGAGGTCCAGGTGTTTAAAGAATGGCTCATGCCTGTAGTAGGGAATAAGTGGCAGACTTACTGTTTGGTTTGTAAAAAAACAAACAAATATCACCCGGATGGGGTTTAACCTTCTTCGGTAACATACGCAATGCACTAGCCATAAACCTGGAATGCATGGATGTGGAGAGCAGTTATCAATCACTACTTTTTGCACTGATGCCACTGTTCTGTTACATCACTAGGCTCACAGTGACCCGTGGCTTGTACTAGTCTGTACTGGTTTGTACTGATTGAAACTTGGTCCATATTGGTCGGAACTCGTCTGCACGAGTCACGATCTGTACCTTTCGTCGGAGGGGCTGGTAGCTTCCTCCTTAATTGTCTTGAAGAGCTTATGGTTTCTGGCTGCAGAGAAGACAGGATAAAATTTAGCTAGGGGCTAACAGGCCAGTAGGGGGAACAGTCGCACTAGCCGTACCTTTGGCTTGAACCTGGAGAAGCGGTCACAGGGGACGACGTTCAAGCCGGCGTTCTTCAGGGCTGAGATCCTTGTCTCAATGTCAGTTACCTGGAAGAGATGAAGGAACAAAGTTGTTTCAGGATCTGGCAAGGCTTCAACTACAATATAGACAATAAATTCTGACTTCTATCGCGTAGCTGGCTGACTACAAGCAGTGGTTGAATATTATGCTTTCTCTATAGCACCTTTCAGCATAATCAGCTGGCTTCAGTTAGCATGTGGTTTGCTAACCATAGAGGTGATACTTTCTGTCTAACTGTAGTCAGCATAATCCTTAGCCGCTGCTTGTGAGTAGCTAAGCACACACTGGGTCGCAGGCGAGGATGCAGCTGGGCGTCAGCAGTCCAGACCCACCCGCATCTCTGACTGCTGCACCTGAGCGGCGGCACTGGCCACCTGCTCCTCCAGGTGGGCCAGCTCCCTCTCGGAGGTGGCAGTCTGGATGGCCCGGGCGCAGTCTTCCAGGCTTCCCAGCTCTCCCTCCAGTCCGTACACCGTGCCGGCTGCCAGGTACACCTGCAGGCATTACGGGGACCGCCGCGTCACCATAGCGACCGTCTCCCCATTATACGGTGAATGATCAGACTTGCTTGGGGGACATCATGCTCTTTTACACGTGAAAAAATTATTTAAAATGACTTGTCTACTTGAGGTACTTGACCACAGAAAAGGCGTGGGGTCAAATCAGGAGGGGTGCTCAAAAAAAATAACAGAAATGACGTGGGACACTGCAGTAAGCATGCAGTGTATTACCTAGGCAACACACCTCCAGGGACATGGTGCTTAGTGACTTACGTTCTCCTCCAGTTTGGTGAGGTGCTCGCCCAGCCATTGGGTGTCCGGGGTGGAGGGGGTGGGGCTGGGGGCGGGGCCTTCACCAGCCACTCCCTCGATCAGCTCCTCCGTGCTGTTCAGCACCTTCAGCACCTCTGTAGTAATGCTGGTCAGGGAGGCCGCTGAGTATTTCTGCCCCCGGGGAGAGCAGAAGAAAAAGCCAGGCGGTGAGGATCATCTGTGGGGGGGGGGGGGTGTACAGCAGTGCCGGTCCCAGTAGGGGGACACAGCACTGGCATTTCAACTGGTGTTTCACGCAAAGTCCATTGTGAGTCGATGGTGTCTGATAGGATGGATACGAGGGGGGCGGGGCTTTACGGGGGCGGGGCCACCTTGTCTCGGCTGGCGCGACATGAGATGTTGGATACCAGCACCACTTTTCGACAGAACAGGGCATGGTGACCATAGTGACCAGACTCCCTTCAAATATCGCCGACCCGTCCAATTCTTGGAAGGGGGGGGGTAGCTGTGGGGGGCAGTGATGGACCAGCATTCAGAAGGGAGGTCCCTCTAACAATAGGCATCAGGGCAAACCAGAGCACATGAGCATTAGCGACATTAGCGAGCGCGGGGCAAAGAAAGAGGGCGCCTTTCACAGCATGACTCACGCACTCGTGGCTGGGTCGAGTCCTCCACACCCCCCCCCCTCCCTCCAGGAAAGCGCTCGGCCTTTTAGCGAGAACTTTTCTGAAGCCGAGAATTCTTTAATCACACACCTCGCGCCCTGCCTTTATTTTGTCACATAAAACCCAAGGGTCGGGGGGGAAGAGAGCACAATAACCCTGAGATGTAATGAATTAATCACTCAGCTTTGATCCAGCAGGATAACAGGATGTAATGAGGCACTGATCCCCACCGCGAAAAAAAAAACTCACGACGGTGAAGAGGGGGGTCAGGAGTGGAGCGGTGGATGGATGACTGGGGGCTGCAGGGTGGGTGTAGTTGGTTGTCTCTTTAAGAGCATCATAGAGTAAATCTTTGAGGAGAAGGAGAGGGAAGTCAACAGCCCGATAATCAGAGTGCCATGTGACTGCGGCTCCAGCCGTAAGACCCCCAAAACCCCCCATGACCAACAGTGGGTCGAGACAATCATCACGCAAGACCCGCGATGGCCCGAGCGATTTCCCCGGCCTTCTCCAGGTACGTTCCTGCTGCTGCCTGTTCCAGTGCTACTTAATACCCGATTTCTTCACCATGCATGTCGTGTAAAAAAAAATAGAATCCTACAGTCTAAAACTACACTTTCCACGACACAAACATGGGCAGCTAGGAGATTTTCATCAGCCGAATGCTAACGTGTATCTCAAGAGCGTCATTAGATTTATTATTAATATCCAGCCTTGTTTACACTCTAAACTACCTTTCTCTTTGTCAGACTGAAAAAATAAACACAAGCATGTTAAATTATGGAGTGGAATTAGCAGCAAACCAGCACCTGTTATAATAGACTCGCCCCTGCTGTAATAGACCCTGACCCGCTATAACACACCCTGATCCGCTATAACACACCCTGACCCACTATAATACACCCTGATCCGCTATAACACACCCTGACCCGCTATAACACACCCTGATCCGCTATAATACACCCTGACCCGCTATAACATACCCTGACCTGCTATAACACACCCTGACCCGCTATAATACTCTCTGACCCACTTTAACAGACCATGACATACAATAACAGACTCTCATAACAGCCTGCTGTCTGCAATAACAGACCGTCACCTGCTAAAACTGTTAATAACTGTTATAACAGACTCTCACTTGCTGTAAAAGACACTCATCTGCTATTACAGACCTGGAACCATTAAATCAAACCATCTCCTATTATAATAGACTCTCAACTGCTATAGTAAACCCTGACCTGCTATAACTGATGCTCACTTGATATAGCAGACCCTCACCTGCTATAACAAACTTCCACCTGATATAACAGACCCTCACCCACTATGACAGACTCTCACATTGTATAACAGACCCTCACCCACTATAACAGACTCTCACCTGGTATAACAGACCCTCACCCACTATGACAGTCTCTCACCTGGTATAACAAACCCTAACCCACTATGACAGTCTCTCACCCATTGTAAAAGACTCTCCTGCTGTAACAGACTCTCACCTGGTATAGCAGACCCTAACCCACTATGACAGTCTCTCACCT
>JABFEA020000085.1:16168576-16188983 GCA_019775915.2 Cyphomyrus plagiostoma
TATAGCAGACCCTAACCCACTATGACAGTCTCTCACCTGGTATAGCAGACCCTAACCCACTATGACAGTCTCTCACCTGGTATAGCAGACCCTAACCCACTATGACAGTCTCTCACCCGTTGTAAAAGACTCTCCTGCTGTAACAGACTCTCACCTGCTGTAATACAGAGGAGAGGAAATGTAGCTTCTGTTGGAGGTCCAGGCTCTCCTGTGTTTCCTTGCAGCATAAGGGAAAGAGAAAGGGATACAAGAAGGGATGAAATAGCAGGGGAATAGGGAGATAAAGGTAAGTGAAACATCAGAGAATGGGGTGGAGATACAGACAAAGAGAGATGGTGAGGGTAGGGGAAGCAGAAAGATGCAGGGTTAGGAAGTCAGAGGACCAGAGACCAGGGCTACTATTGTTAATGAAGGCTACAAAAAAGTCTAAAATAGAGTATAGAGATGTCAAAATAAAATTGAATACACTACAGCTAAATTAAAACTTTTAATACTGATTCTGGGACTAACAGTTTCTGAAACTAAATAATGAAATGACAAGTATTTTCCTTAACCATATTTAAATGCTGTTTAGCTATAGAAATTATTTGTTCTTTGAAGGAAATCATTTGAGGAAACATAATCCAAATTATTGTCTTTAGATGACCATTAATAAAAACAGGAATCTGTTTTGCATACTTTAAGGACATTAGTATTTAATATGCACTGTGAGTTCAAGTACACTTAGGACTGCCTAAAAAGCAGAGACATAAAGTAACTAATTTTGAGTTAATCCCTAAAAACAAAATTACTAAACCTTAGCCTGAAATTAAATTATATCAAAATTAAGTAGAATTGATTGACGTTTGCACTGGGGGTGTGTAAAATAAAGAAATGCATCTTGAGTACCTTATGTATCGATGCACTGATCTGATCCAAACATTTTTGTCCACCTACATACTGTGCTCAATTTTTGCTGGGGCTTGCAGGATTCTGATTTGTCCTTTCCCAGTGGGGAACGCAAATATCCATTTTACTGGGTGGTTTTGGCGAACTCACTAAAATTCATAAGAAAAGCACTACCTGGTTGGCCACTGAATGCCTTTGTCAAAGTTCATCAGCCAATCAGGTAGCTTCTCGTGAATATAAATGAGCTTTTCAAAACCATGCTGTAAAATAAATTTTTCCGGCAGGACATCTGGCAGTCTATGTCCTGCCACCTCAAATGCTATACCCAATACAATGAAACTTAAAATTAATTTGAGTTAAACTTTGGAATAAATACAAATGTTGCATTTTTTTTTTTTTACATCTGCCTAAATCAGTACGTTTCGCTTATCTTGTGTAAGGGAATACTGCACCACGCGCATGCATTTTTTGGCCACTAAATACACATGCCAGGTTGTAACATCAACAAAGCCATCGGAACTCAAGAACAGCAGAAATGAACCAGAACACCTGATGGGAGGACAAGTGGAGACAGGAAAGAGAGGAGCAGCGGTTGTAGATGCTAATGAGAGGTAGTGCATAAAGATCAAGAAAAATGCCACACAGATGAAAAGTTCGAAGTAAATTACAGGCGTTGAAACAAAAATATTGCCTTGTTATGTGCTTAAGTAATTAATAATGTATTATCGTTGGTACAGTAAAGACCAAGTCGTGTGTATGATATCATCGTGGTCTTTATGAGTTCGGGTGTTCTGTCGAGTTGAGCTACTTTGTCGAGGTAGGCTACCGTAGTGCTAATCGATAGCTGTAACCCAGAAAAAAAAAACTAAACCCCTAGAACCTAACCATAACCCCAAAACGGTGGAACTGCACATGCACAAAAAGGTTCGATAGTACGTCTCCATAGGGAGCTCAACTAGTCAGAACACCGGAACAGGACACAGCGCAATGCTGGTCTTGCAATTTCATTGCAATTTTGATTCGAACTCCAACCAATGATAGAAATATATCTTTTAATATTCCATGTTAATGCTGACTCCTATCCAATCAACTCACCGTTAATTATCCACAAGACCATAAAGAATGATAAAACACATTAGGTCAAACTCACATTAGATTAAAATCAAACTCAAGTCACACTTTACAGACAGACATGAGAAAGCTAATTAGTTATTACAGAATCATTATAGAACTATTATAGCATTACACACATATTACTATTTAGTGCTGCCAAAAGGCATGACTTAAAACTCAGAAGCGTAATATAAAACATCATAAAACATAACATAATAAAATATTTCTAAATATAAGTATCGACACTTAAAACATAAAATATGTATTAAGCTACATAATTAGCATAGTGAGTAGATTAGATACTTTCCAATATAATAGCTGTCTTAAATCATGTATATTTCTTATAAATATAAAAAAGGAAGTCATGTTAGAATAATCATGTTATGACTGATCGAGTTACTGGGGAAAGCAAAGTGTAGTAAACAGCTCTTACTTTGAGACTATCTTCTGCTGATGGTTGGTCCTCCGAACAGAGGGGGGCGCTCTCTTCTGGGGTTTTAGTCTTTACAAGCTCTCCTGGTTCCTTCCCGGCCTTGTTGGCCCTTTCCACTGACCTCTTTTTCTCACTTGCTCCTTTCTCCCTTGATACTGAAATTGCCTCCTCTTTCTGTCTTTCATCTACTTTCACAGCCACTCTCTCCTGTAACCTGTCCTCTTTCCTCTCTTCTGCTTTCTCAGACTTCTCCTTGTGGTCCTGTCCCCTTTCATCACTTTTCTGTGACTTGCCCCCTGCTCTTGCATCCCGAGCCAGCAGGTCCTCCTCAGATGAGCTTGACCTCTTGTCTTCCCCACAGCGGACTGGAACACATGGCTTGCTCTTCCTCTTCATCTCTAGAGGCGCGCTGGGGGAGCTGGAAGTGATGTCGTGGCTTAGAGAGCTAGGGATTGTTGCCATAGTATCTGAGGTCACAGTGGTTGGTTGGCTGGCTACAGGTGGACCATCCTGCCCAGTGCTCCGTCTACACAGGATGCTGGGTATGAAGCCACTGCAGTCCTGTAAGAAGTCAGAGGGAAGCCTGTCAGCCAGGGGAGCCTCCACAAGCTCAAGAGGTGCCTAAATCTCCTGCCACACTGCATTGGGGTGTTGGAATGGCAGTTGCCCCAGACATAAAGAGCACCCCCTACTGGTCATCAACACAATTACCAGTAGCGCCTGGTATTAACTACGGGCTCAGAACCCACACATTAACCAGGCCTGATACTGATTTGTCAAGTATTTTTACAAACCTTGTAAAGACACAAACAACCAATATAACTAGGATCTAACCAGTAAGTACCTGGGCATTCACTGGTAGGTTGGCCTAGCTGCACTTGTGCCTTGCCAAGCTCCTTGACTTGGGTCATGTGTTTGTTATTTGCCATTTGCCTCATCTGTATGTCACTTTGCTCAGAAGTGTCTGTTAAATGTGAAATGTAGAGTATTTAGCTAGGTAGGTGATTAATTATATTGACATTTACTGGATCAGTATTCCTACTCTCTGGAAGTATCTGATTTTGGAGGACAGCCTCCTTTATAGCAATCCTTCGCACACTTTCTCTCTTTCTCTTCCGGATCACCTCACACAATTATCTGGCCTGGACCCTTTAATGATAGGGGGTGTTACTTTTAAAACGTCGGGTTCATATTTCTGTTATCCCTTTCATAGGGCTTATATTTAGGTTTGGCTTCACTGCCCCCTGGTGATGACATTAAGTCATTGTTTAAGCCATATTTTACACTCAAATGATGTCAGAGTATTAGACAAACAATGTAGAATACATATATATATACACACACTCATATATACACATTAATTACATATAAAATGCAGTGGGGGTGTCTGTAATCATATCCATAGGATTGTCTGATTGATGTAATCATATTTACAGGACTTTCACTGGGCGTGTCAGTAATCATATCCACAGAACTGCCTGTGGTGGTGTCTGTAATCACATAGTCAGAACCATCTGTGGGGGTTTTCAGAACCCAGCTCACCGAGGCAGTGGAGGAGTACTGTACTGGCGGGTTCCGGAAGGTCGGCTCGGCCACTTCTCTCCTGCTCCTCTTGCGCCTACGTGCTTTCCTGACTGGGTCACCCTGCCGGTCCTCTGCCTCACTGCTGTCCACAGGGCCCAGCACACCTGCAGCCCGGGGGTTCAGGTTAACATCCAGGGCCTCCTGCTGTGGGTGGTGCTGGGGATCAGGGGGCTTCTTCTTGAGGTTCCCCAGCAGGGAAGTGCGGTGCCGGGATGGAGCTTCGTGGCCAGGAGGGGTGGAGGAGGTCTCGGAGTCTGAGTTCAGGGTCTCCGTGTTGGTGTAGCGGCCAGATGAAGGGGAGGTGACAGGTGGACGCCGTGAGTAGGTCCATTCAGGGTCATGTTGCGAATCTGTGTAGTACGTCTCATCAGACAACCTGCGGCGGAACTGCTGCAGGGCCGTGACCCAATCCGCCTGGTCGTTGCCGGTCTCGCTGTCAGAGCCCATGTCGTCGTAGGCTGAGGCTACGCCGGACTCCTTCTCGAGAGCACTGAACACCAGGCTCTTGCGTTTGGTCAGTAAGCTAGGCCGACCCAGCTGGGAGTTCTGCAAGGCGATCCAGTTCCCATCCGGGCTCTGCAGCATGGAGGACGGGCCTGAACACACAACACACACTAGATGTTGATGGGTGTCGTTCCATATGACAAAGAGAGAGGCACTTTTCACTTTTAGATGACAGCATCCTTGGGAAAACACTCAATAATCAGTATAAAGGACTGCAAAAATTAAATCAAAAGGAAGTGAGATGAAAAGAACGTCATAGCAAAAGGAAGTGAGACAAAAAAAATAAAACCATAAGGAAATGAGACCTGAAGAACAAGTGGCCATAAGGAAGTGAGACAAAAAGAAAGTGAGGCCATAAGGAAGTGAGACAAAAAGAAGGTGAAGCCATAAGGAAGTGAGATAAAAAGAAGGTGAGGCCATAAGGAAGTGAGACTTAAAGAAGGTGAGGCCATAAGGAAGTGAGACCTAAAGAAGGTGAGGCCATAAGGAAGTGAGATAAAAAGAAGGTGAGGCCATAAGGAAGTGAGACCTAAAGAAGGTGAGGTCATAAGGAAGTGAGACCTAAAGAAGGTGAGGCCATAAGGAAGTGAGACAAAAAGAAGTTGAGGCCATAAGGAAGTGAGACCAAAATAAGATCATATGGCAGACAAAGAGAAATTAAACCAAAGGGATGGGACACTAAGAGGTTAGGCCAACAAGCAATGAGACCAAAAGCAAGTGAGACAAAAATAAGTAATTCCATTAGCAAATGAGATGAAAATAAGTGAAACCAAAAGGGTATGAAATGAAAAAATAAAACCTTACCCTTTTACTCACAGATTAAAACACATCACACATCATTGGCCAATGATACGGCCGGTCCCCTCTGTATGAAAGCCCCTCCCCCCCCCCCCCCCAGTACTCGTCCCCATGGTGTTAGTGTTTGACCTTCAGGCTCTTACTGGAGTTGTCCAGGCGGTCGACGCTCTTCCAGGCTGTCATGGGGGAGGCACGGGAGTTTCGCCTCAGGGAGCTGTACTGGGGGGCCCCCTTGCAAGCTTCTCCTGAGAGGGGGCTGGCCAGCTGCGTGTGGCCTGTCGGCTTAGCCTGGAGCTCGTCGCTGATCAGGGAGCACACGGACTTGGACCTCTGAGGCCATGGGAAGGGGAACAGCCATTTATAACACAGTCTGTCGTCTTGATTGACGATATTAATAATAATAGATATAATAGATGATAAATATTATTATTATGGGTATTTCACAGCTTAGACACTTCTAAGCGTGTCTCAGTTTCACTCTGCAGGATGTCATATGCATGGAACCCTCACTAACCTGTTAACCGGTTAATCAGCAAAATGCTGATGTCACACTCATACAGTACGTGACGCCTGCCAACCAGGGGGCCTCTCTGCAGTCGCTGCAGATCGGTCCTGTACCTCCGAATTAAGGTACTGGCTCATTTTCAAATCCCAGGACAAGTACAAGCTTTACTAAATACTAAATTACTATTTAATTATTCAACAGGTTTTTTTTTAAAAAAATGTTTACATTTGATCTTTTTCTGCAAGCCATGGTCAGTTTAAGGCCTAAAGGTAGGGATTTAGAAATTCGAGCCAACAACCCTCAGAAAGTGGCTGGAGTCGTCAGCTGCCCTTAGGTCAGATAGGTGACCATGTCCACCTGCAAACAGGACAGCGGGCTGAGTAAAGCCTGAGACCTCCTGGGAGAACCACGCCGGTGTCAAGTGATGCTCTCTACCCAGCAGGCTATCACTGCCTGTAAGCTCCGCTATTCCACGCCGGTGTCAGGTGATGCTCTCTACCCAGCAGGCTATCACTGCCTGTAAGCGCTGCCATTCCATGCCGGGGTAAAGTGATGCTCTCTACACAGCGGGCTATCACTGCCTGTAAGCACTGCCATTCCAATCCAGCTGGAATTTATCCATTTACCTTTCCTGTCACTGCACTTAGACCAGGCCAGACGAGCATACACAGATAAAATAAAATATGCCAAAACTCTGTCTAAGAAAAGCACACATGGCATAGGAGTTATAAATCCATGCCTGAAAGGTGTTAATGGCTGTATAATATACAGCCTTGGGTGAAGATATTAAGCACCTTTGAACTTTCCCTACCACTGTGCAGTTCTGTTCAATGTTGTTCCCTCAGTCCATCAGCAGAGGGCAGCACATAGCAGCACACTGAGCGAACTCAGGCTCCTAAATACAGTCGCACAGCCCCCCTCAGGCAAAGCAGTGCGCCGCAGCCCTTTGTGGCAGCTAGTTTCCCCATTGGGAGTCCGCATGACTGCCCCGGTGCTTTGAGCGGGATCCATTCATGAATGTTTAGGGTGTGATGGGGCTGGTGAAAATGTAATCCGGTGCCCCCCTCCCCCTGCACCATGCACCCTGACTCTCACCCAGAGAGAACAGGAGATCTTCTGGCTAGCTTGGGGGGCAGGGGGGCTCTGCTGGCAGGGGGGAGGAGACGGGGGCCCGCCCCCCATGGCCAAAGGCCAAAGTGGGCCCTGCTCCACCTGCATCCCTGATTGCTTCCTCCGCCGGATGATCTGCCGCACAGAGAGAGGCCACCACACAAAATCTCCCATAATGCATCGTGGCACTTGGACCCAGGCCTGGCAGCTTAAAGTGGCGTGGCATGCATGGAGACAAAAAGACCAGCAGGGGGCGTGACGGCTGATGCTTCACTGATGAAAGCTCGGCAAGCAAAACATGTCCAGCGATGCACATGTATAAAACATGAGGGCAGTACTGGCCTGCATGGCTCACTGCATGCAGACGATCACAGCAGACATGAAGCGATACTGCTATTCCAACCATCTGATGCTCTGCAAGTGTATGGTGTGAACTTGTGCTGAAACAGCTCTACAGTTTCAAGCGCTATTGCCACATGTTCAGTGGAATTGTTCGGACCCAGTTTGCAGGAGTGTATGAGGGTAAGTTAACAGTAGTCCTACTTACATCGAGAACACTGAGGAAGATTTGAGTCATGTTTGTTTTTTCAAACAACTTCATGTCTGATATATATTATACAACATATTTCTGCGATCGTACCGTATCCATAATGACATTCCAGAGACTCAGCATGAGGTACATAATGGACAGGACAGCGGTACACAGCATGGGGTACACAATGGACAGGACAGCAGTACACAGTGTGGGGTATATAATGGACAAGGCAGCAGTACACAGTATTGGGTACGTAATGGACAGGGCAGCAGTACACAGTGTGGGGTACATAATGGAAAAGGCAGCAGTACACACTATGGGGTACGTAATGGACAAGGCAGCAGTACACAGTGTGGGGTACATAATGGACAAGGCAGCAGTACACAGTATGGGGTACGTAATGGACAGGACAGCGGTACACAGTATGGGGTACATAATGGACAGGGCAGCGGTACACAGTATGGGGTACATAATGGACAGGACAGCGGTACACAGTATGGGGTACATAATGGACAGGGCAGCGGTACACAGTATGGGGTACATAATGGACAGGACAGCGGTACACAGTATGGGGTACATAATGGACAGGGCAGCGGTACACAGTAGAGTTTTATGATCATATACAGACAAGGTATCCTACTATGTTAATATTAACCCTCTATATCTGTAGAAGATTTATTTTGGGAAAGAAGTCTGGGAAACGTGACACTCAGGTATGAAAGGTTAGGCTGAGAGCCAAGCTACTTACTTTTTGCACAATTGTAGTAGCAAGTTCCTCAATTAGCTCTTCCTTGTTGTCACGAAGGTAGCAGGCCTCATTTTGCTTCTCCTAGGAAAGGAGGGCAAAATATTGTTAAAATGTGCCATTTTTGTGATGGAGACCACCATGTGGGGCTGAGGGGTGGAAATGCAGGCTGACTTTCTTTAGGTCTCACTTCCTTGTGGTCTCACATGCTGGCTAACCTTTGCAGCGACACAAAACACCAAACATTTCTGTGTAGTATTCCTCTGGGAGCCAGTGACTACAGCCGCAAATAACAGAAAAATGACAAAAATAGAACTGAATGCGTCAGTCAAAAATGATGACGCTTAATTAAAAATGATGTCTGTGCAGAGGATACCTGCAGATGTGTTAAACACTGCTTGTCAACAGACTTTTGTTATGAAATCAATAAATTTACAACAGTTGTACATAATTAAGCAAGTGTCCCAAGACTTTCTGTGAGCATGGTATATTGGGGAGGTTTTGTGGGACGCTGACGAAACAAGAGTCCGATATGCACAGTAAGAAGGATGGGGGGGGGGGCGAGATCCACCTACCAGGCTGTCGCTGTACTCCTCAGCCTTCACGATGGCCTCCTCCACGGCCTCCTCAGCGACCCGCAGGGCCACGCCCAGTGTCTCTGCCATGCTGTGCTCTGGGGGGGGAGGGGGAGAAAAAGAGACAAAGCGAGGTGGGGGGGTGGAGGTTGAGAGCACGTCACAGAAGATCAGGGACTAGGATCCCCAAGATGCTAATATAAATGCAGCCGGGTTAGCAAATATAAGAAAATTATTCATTTATAATGAATTTAATGAAGTAATTAACTCCGCAAACTGTATGCGGGAGCATGACGTGCACATAATCACAGAGACACACCTATATGGGGCTGACAGAAAGTGAGGTGAATTGCTGGCCAATCAGGTGGCAGATATGATAATGAGCTGCCATATCTAGGTCGAACATGGGAGCTCAGGGTGATGTGGGGAGCTGGGGACTGAATCTCCCGTTACATGTGATTTCTTGCCCAGACTTAGGGAGATCATACTTTCACACATTTATTGTACAAAACCTGCAGCCTAAACCTTTCAGGAAGCCCCAACCAGGTCCACATGAGGTGGAGGTGTCTGAATGCTTAGCTACTGTAGTGCCAATGATTCCTTGCTTGATTACCAGGGGGGTTTTTCCCATGAAGCTGAACTTTTCAGCTACTTGGGTTTACTTAAACTAGAAGTCATGGTTATCCAATAGGAATGCTCCTTACCTAAAGCCATATTAGAAAATCCTGACTTCTATCTTAAGTTAATCTAGCTGACTGAGGGATTCTGCTTGGGGAATAGCCCACAGGTCTCTTTTGTAATTTTACCTCTGACCACTTGGGGGACCTGGATTTCAGAGTGTGCAAGGCAAGGGGTATAGGAAGGGTATAGAGGAGATAAGTAGGAAATGGTGCAGTTTTACAGGGTAGCGGATTCAAGTCTCCGAATTGCTACAAACATGGGCCAGGGGAATGAGGAAACTCTCGATAGACTCCAGTCAGACAGACACAGTCTGCAGAGAAAAGGAGGTCAGTAGGAGCCCTGGGCGTCACCCACCTCTGCTGTGCCGACAGGAAGTGGAGTCGCTGGCACAGGTGCTGGCATCATCGAAGCTGCTGGCACGAATGCTGCCGTCTGTGTGGGAAACACATCGGACACAAATGGGGAAAAAGCCGCCTTCCAGCTGGGAACAGACTTAGGTAAACTGGAACTTGGGGTTCGGGGGGCATGAAAGGCATATTAAAGAAGGACAAACATTAAAAGCCATACATCCATCCATCATCTATCCATACATTCATCCATCATCTATCCATACATTCATCCATCATCTATCCATATACCCATCCATCATCTATCCATACATTCATCCATCATCTATCCATACATCCATCCACCCATCTATCATCTATTCATACATTCATCCATCATCTATTCATACATTCATCCAGTATCTATCCATCCATCCATCATCTATTCATACATTCATCCATCATCTATCCATCCATCATCTATTCATACATTCATCCATCATATATTCATACATTCATCCATCATCTATTCATACATTCATCCATCATCTATTCATACATTCATCCATCATCTATCCATCCATCATCTATTCATACATTCATCCATCATCTGTTCATACATTCATCCATCATCTATCCATCCATCCATCCATCATCTATTCATACATTCATCCATCATCTATCCATACATCCATGCATCATCTAACCACTAATGGGACAGTCTACCCCCAAAGCACAAGACACATGAGTATGCCCAGTATTGGATACCAGTCCCAGCACATTGTTAAGATAAGTGTAAGTACAGTGAGCATGCTTATTGGGTGCTTATCATTTAGCTTCTAGTTCTGGTTGTTTTACACCATGACATATAAAAAGCGAATATAGCATTCCCGACTCGCTTAACTGGAATGATCATTTCACAGGGGATTTCAGTAGCTTTCATGGTTTTTCTTACACTCTTAAAGTACATGTTTTCACTTTATCTAATTCATTTTTACTATTATTATTCTGTGATTTTATTTGTATCATTTATTTATACATTTTTTGTCTTATTGCCTCTAGCCCTTATTTTATTCCTTGAATGGTTTCTGTATTCCCTGCCTGCTTATTATTATTATTATTATTATTATTATTATTATTATTATTCCACAAAAGCTAACCTGATCCCAGATCAGAAAGAAGCAGAAACGTGCTGTTACATTGACATCGGTGTGATACACACTCAGTGACAAAAACAGTTAAGCACCCAGACGGAGTGATGGAAATTAAATTAATCGGCACATGGTGAAAGGTCACGTGTGACTGAATCACATTGATTATATTATCAGATGAAACAGATAACAGAGTTGGCAGTATGAGTACGCTGCTGGTCCTATGTCAGTAGGGTGTGGCACCAGGGGCCTGGATACATGCATATGATATGGTGCGGAAGGGAATCCATTGTATCCTCTCCGGCAGCTGGTGGGCCCACAGCTGTTGTAACTGGCCCTCGAGATCCTGCAGATTGGCACTGGGTCTGAGTTCAAGCTGATCCCACACATGTTCAATTGGGGAGAGATCGGGGGACCTGGCTGGTCATAGGAGGACCTCAACATGACACAGGCAGTCCATAGACATATATACCATGTGTGGATGAGGGTGGTCTTGTTGAAAGACTGTACCAGGGTGCTGTCTCAGGACGGGTAAGACATGTGGACGCAGGATGTCACTGATGTAGTGTTGTGCCATCAGAGATCCCCGAATCACTAAAAGAGATGACCTGAAGTCATACCCTATGGCTCCCCACACCATGATGCCAGGAGTAATGCCAGCGTGTCTCTCCGCAACATTGGCAGGATTGGTTCTGTCCCCTCGGCACCGCCATGCGCACACATGATGGTCATTCATGGTAACGCAGAACTGAGATTCATTACTGAACATGGTACGACATCACTCATCATCAGTCCATGCCTCCCGGTTGTGACACCACTCTAAATGCAGCCATCTCTGTGATAGTGTTAATGGTAGCCTAACGCATGGGGCAGTGAACCTGTAGTCTGGCTGACGGCAGTCGACGAGACATGGACAACACAGGGTGTTTTAGAGAGTCCAATACCTGTGTCCGGATGGCAGGCACAGATGTCATGGGGTTCTGTCATGCTTGGGACACAATACGATAATCCTCCCTTGGTGTGGTCTGTCTTGGGCGACCGGAATCTTTACGATGTGTGTGGGCGCCCTCAAGTGCCCATTGTTTCTAACATCGGGTGATTATGATATCTGCATGCCCCACATTCTGGGCAATTTCCCAATACAACCACCCAGCCTCATACAAACCGACAATGCACCCCCTATCAAACTCCGGAAAGTGCTGGAAATGCTCTCTGATGCATCTACGCAGCATCCTCTGTGTCTGGTGACTAGACCTGCCAGTTCCTTGCAAATGGAATCATTTACATACCCATCGCAGGTCTGCACGTGTACCAAATTACTTCCAAATCGGACCATCACTTCTGGGTGCTTAATGTTTTTTGTCACTGAGTGTATATTGTACATGTATTATCATCTACTGCAACATGGACGTGACACTCCTAGAAATCATGTAGTCATGTAGCTTGCTTAGAAAATGAAAAACAATTTGAGGAAATGAAAGCTTGCGCTACACACAGACATCTGGGGATTGTAGCAAGTGAAAAGGATGCATATTCAGGGACCACATGTGGGGATTAAATCCAGGTTTCAGGTGAAGACGCACCTTCGGTAAACCTAATGAGCATGCAATATTTTACTTGTAATGCATATCTTTTCCACCAGAGGGCCTGAATGACACGTGTTGTCCTTACTGTATAGTCTGTCTCCATGACGCCCAGCAGACCTCCTGCATCCTGACCACACGCTCACCTTTCGCCACTCAGAACTGGAGAGAAGATCACTGTCCAACGTCACCATGGCAACGGCACACACCAAACAGGTTTGAGGGGAGCAAAAGATGAAGTTTGGCTACAGCGGGCGAGACTGGGCCACTGTTGGGACGAGGCAGGCTCTGGAAGGGTGTTACTCAGGTGTGCCAAGCTTAATTCAGCGGCGTCAGGCTACGTTGGGCTGGGTTTGGTGAGCACGGGTTCCAAGTGCTCTGCTACGTTGGCATGTATGGAGAAGGTTCCCAAGCGAATACGAAAGCAGCGACGACGGCGGCTCCACTTGCCGGGCGGATCTTCGGCTGAACACGTGATCACCTCTGACTGCACTTCGGCGCTGTTCTGCTTCCGGTGGTGCCGAGACAAACCGACGTCCCTGACGGGGGGGGGCAGAGGCGGCATGTCTGAACGGACACCTTACTTTATCACACGGGCGGAACGCGACGTCCTCGCTGCCCCACAAAGGCAGCGGACGATCGCACTCAGCTAGTGCCAGCTGCCACGTCGTGGCGGCCAGGGGCTACTTCACGGCCGGCTGGCACATGGCCTCTATGGAAAGCCGGGGGGCGGGGGGGGGGTGGCCAGGCGGAGCCAGATGCCAAAGGATTTTTCACACCCGGGGAGGGCGAGATGACTGATGCGAATTGATGTTACGATGTTAAGCCGTTGGCTTGAAAGGCGGCAGTGGAACAGGAAGGGGCATAAAGGTCGTGCAAAAGGAGGGGGGCTCGGGGGGGCTCCTCTGACCCATAAATAAAGAACCCAGTACAGCTGAGGGGGCTGAAAACTTTGGCAATAATGCTTTTGTAAAGGATGAGCGCAAGGTTCTCCCCGAAGATTGCTCCGATTATTCAGGTGATCTTCTGTGGGGCGGATGTGACCCTGGTTAAGGCGGCCAGACAAACAGGCTTTTTAGCCCCAGGCTACCATATGGCCACCGGTCCACGAAGGCAACCTGCCGCCTTTGTCTCCCCCCCGTTGATGTGCTGCTGCCTGGCATCCTCTTTGTTCTGCTTCCACCTGCGCCGGTGACGTGCTCTCTGCTGTAAATAGTCCGTGCCATAAAAGTCAAACACGCGACCCCCTCAGTCCGGGAGACCCGCCCCTCTTGGACGCAGCAAGTAGGCGCCACTCTTACTTCCGAAACTTCCCGCCAAAAATCCCCACCCCCGCCACTTTCTGAAGATGTCTATAAAGATCCCCACCCCCGCCACTTTCTGAAGATGTCTATAAGGACCCCCATCCCGCGCGGAGCTCAGAATCATGAAGTGGCCGCAATCAGGGCCTCGGTTCATCTCTACTAAAGCTCCGTATTGTTCCCCCAGTGCGGCGTGGGTCACCATATTCGGCGTAGCCGTTGTGTTTCTGGTGAGTCACCATCGCATCCAGAAGAGTGTTAAGCTCGCTGGCACCTCCAGAGGCAACCTGAAGTAGCACACCTGCGATTCCTATTAAGATTACCGCCGACTCCTTATTCCGACTGGGAAAAATGTGCTGTACTTTGACATTCCTCTATGTCGCAAGCAGAGTGGGTACAACATGACCCCTCCAGTCTGGATTTCAGCTCCAAAGCCCCATGTTTTGAAAGAGAAAAAAAGACCCCCCCAAAAGAAGACTATCTTAATAAATATGAGTATCCAAGATACCAAATTCTCCACCATGGGCTTTTTTTTATTAAAAATCATCATTTGTTAATTAGACCCTTTTAAACCCATTACTATTCTAATTGGCTGAGTTTGAAGCCATCTCAGAGGGAAAAAGTATTACGAGCGATTAAAGCATGACTCCGCTGAGGTCCGAAAAGTGCATAATCAATTAATCAATTATGGTGTGATAGAGAAGAGCTTTAAACAATTAGCATTCCTGATCATTAGTCTCCCTGGCTGTAACAGAATCAAGGCATTTGGGCTGGAGGACACAGGCCACAGCATGACCGGACGCATAATCGCACCAGGAACCCAGCCAGTCCCCCGCTAAGGCATTGGCAGAGGAAAATCGTCACCTCTTAAAAAGTAAACATTAGCGAGAGCGACGCCCTGGATCATTATTCTGTAGCAGGTGCGCTAATAGCATCTTAGCGCTTAGCCTGTAATCTCGAAAAATAAAGGAGTTGTTTAACCATGTTCAAACAGAGCCAGCCTATAAAAACCCTTGTTAAATCCTATAAAAAATGCTCAACATAAACAACAAACAGGATGATGTGCTAATTAGTAGCTGCGGTTATGATCCGGGAAACGTTATATGTGGCAGATGAATGGAAAGATGGACATGGGGCAGCCCAGTGCATTCTGGGAGATTAAAATAACACGTACGCAAGCACACAAGATGAAAGTTGGAAAGCAGAGAGTGCTCTAAAACTATTTTATAAAAGCACTTTTTTCCATGGGACATGTATTCTGTGTCTGTTTCTATAGGTCTTTATAATTTCTAAAAAACAGACACACACACGCACACACACACTCAGGTTTGTAATTATATATTTGTGAGGACTCTACATTTATTTAACCTCTAATCCCAACATGACAACCCTAAGCCCATCCCAGCCCTAACCTTAACCATAAGTAACCAAAGAAAATACAAGACTTTTGGTATTCTTACTTTTTCATTGCATTCATAGGTCTTTGTCAAAATCATAAAAATAACAGGTTTTTATTACATTGTGGGGGACATTTGGTCCCCACAATGCAATATAAATATAACCCATACACAAACACACTCACACACACACACACACACACACACACGACACTCCAGCTGCTCACTGGCCTTCCTCTGAATGGGGAGAGTGCGTGGGCGGCAAGGTGACATTACACACCTCGCGGAGCGTGCAAAGATGACGCACTCCAGGTGGCATATGCCAAACCTAGGGAGAGATGACAGCTGTCAGTCGCCACACCGCTGGGTGCTCCATCTACCCCCCCCCCTTTCGGAACCCCCCATCCTCAGCTTCTCATGCCGTCATCACCTAGCACTCCACCTCACTGCGGCTGCCGTGAAGACACACACCTCTCTGGGCGTGTCGCTGTGAAGCGAGTCCAATCACTGGAGCACAAGCAGGGCTGGGGAAGTCGGGCTGGCCTCTTTCCCCTCTCCCTCACTACTGGAGCTGTGTAATGGATTGATTTCTTGTTATGCCCCACGCTGGATCAAACACGCGTGGTTTCCATGTTTTCTTAAATAACCCATTCGCAGGCAGGAATTTCCCCTCCAGGCCTTTTCCTGTGTTCTGAGATTTAGATAAGGCGCCGATTGATTTTTTGCGCCTCTTCTTTCTAATTATTCATAGCAGCAACAAGCCTTTCTTGGTTCGTGTTTTATATCTCGTTCCACTTCGCTTTGCATATGTGTGACGGTGAGTGCGTGAGTGTGTTCTGCGGCGTGAGCATTCGATGAGGGCTGTTTATATACTTCAAAGTAACTGGAAAGTCATCGCTCCTGTATGCCCCTAGGCAGTCTGGGGCAAAGGTCAAATGCTTCATCCTGGTGCTGAGTCCTTGGCTCCACCCCCTCCAAGCTCGTACTACATGCGGGCAAAGCCTGTTATCCTTTTGGGCCTCTGAAGGTGGACTCCGCAGGACGAAAACGCGCCCAAAACGTCCATGACGTCGACAGTGTCCCACCACCTGCTGATAATTGCAGAGCAAATTTGCAAAACTCACTTAGCCTCATGATTTCTAAGGAAATTTCTTCAGAATTAGTGTTTTAGAAGTTTGATGAAAGTTTTTTGTTGGATTACGTGAGGTCTGAGTGAGTTCTGGTTCTGTGTCATAGGATGAAGAAGTCTGACTGTAGGTCATTGGTGATCTCATGTCAGAAACAACAAATAATGGAGTGAGTACGTTTTAGAAATGTGCTCTTTGCTTAGAGGATTTCTGTTAAAATGAGCTGCTCTGGGAACTTTAAAAAGCAAGACTCTCTCCCCCCCCCCACTTCGCTGAACCGTAAAGGCAAACACCGGCGACATCGTCCCTCCTTGATTACATTTCAATATTTCGACGTTTTGACACCGCAGACATTTCTATTTGCTGTGTCAAAATGTCAACTTATAGTAATTTCACTTGCAGTTAAAAAAAGAAAATGAAAAATAAGCCATCAGGGACTAACTAGGGAGTTGATTTGTGATGAAAAGCAGAACAGCGACAGCAGTGATGACCGAGTTCCCAGCTGCTGATTATCTTCTATCTTGTCACAATAATTCCATGGATCTAGAGCATTGCCCCCCCCCTCCCCAGCAGTCCACCTCCAAAGCCTTATGCTGGGGGGGGGTACAACGAGATTCGGCCCCTGTTGATGACCGGGGAGCTAAAGTAAAGTTGGTATCTAAGTAATTCTCCTCCCTGCATCCCCGAACCATCAGTCCCGAATGTGACTTCAGTGTGGATTGACAGATTGTACCAGTAGTCTGCCTGGTCCATCCGTGCCTGTCAAAGTGAAAGATTTTCTTCATTTTTTAGCGAAAACTTTCTTTTTTTTTCCCTAACATTGAAATTAGATGAAAAGCTTCTCGTTGAGGGTGGTGAAGAGGTATTTCGGGAAGGGCTAACAGTGGAGAGTCGTCTAGCACTTCCAAGAAGAGAGACAGATGCAAACACACCGTGGGTGCTGCCCAACCTTATATGAGCTGCAGGTAAATCCCTGATAGCTGGACCATCTTCCCCGGCCTTGCTGCCTTGAGCACCGGACAAACGTTACACAATTATCTAGTGTTTATCGGCACGAGAGAGGAGGCGCGTGTGCCCCGGGACCGCTCCACTCTCAAGCACATGACCACAAGTGTATTTTTACACGCGCCGTCTTCTTTAGTTATATACTGTGGCTCTCGTTCCGATTTTCGGTGAAGACATTTGTCGCGCGCGGCGTGCCGTCGTGCCGCGATTGGTGACAGGGCCCCGGAGGTGTCCCACTCTTAGCTGCACTAATAACTGACATATGAGTAGGTGGGCCTTCTGGACACCTAACCTTGTGAATGGAAGAACATCTTTTTACGAAGGAATACGCGTGTGTAGATGCGCATACAGGGATGTGCCAGGTCGCAAAATAACACGCACGCACGCACGCACGCACGCACACACACACACACACGCACGCACGCACGCACACACACACGCACGCACGCACACACACACGCACGCACACACACAGACACACACACACAAAACAGACAGAAGAGCAGAGATACATGAAAGAGGAGAGAGTGCAAAGGAGATTTGGCTGGGAGGTGAGATGTGAGACTTCCCGTCTGCCTATAATCTTTCCCCCTGGGGCTTATGGGGGGGGGGGGGGTTGTGGGGCGGGGGGGTTGAGGGGGGGCCCCACAATTCCCCTTTTCCTTGGAGAAAGGGAGGGGCATAAATGAGGAAATTTTGCTCTGCGGCAAGAGGGAGACTGCAAGCCCCCCCCCCTACAAGGGGACACCCTGAGTCAGGCAAGCTCAAGGAACTGTTGATAGAAACAGTGACGAACACATGGATTCCTGCATGACTTCACACTACCTCTAACTGCATTCAAGTTACCTGCAGCACACATAAAGTAAGCTGAAGGAAAACTTCATAAATAAAGTGTGACCCTGTACTGGACAAACAGACAAAGAGACAAACGGATAGATGAATGGAGGGATAAATGGATGATATGTTAATTCCAAGGTCATTTAGAAAAATAACACTTCAGTTTCACAGTTATTATGAGGTACCTAAAACAGAGAGATAGAAATATTACACCTTTTACACCAGGAGTCCAGCACAGTGTGGTTCTGTTCCTCAAAATGGCCAGGCATGAATCCGACAGTACAAAGTCACTGTCTCCTGAACTTGCTATAAACTCTCGTCTACTGCAGGTGCTGATCAGTAAGATCCATGGTTTTTCGTGGATAGTCTTGACAGAAAGTGGCAACAGGAGGCGCAGAAACCTTGCGAGCTCCACACTTCCTTTGCACAGGCTTCCTCTGGGTGCTGCACTTTCCAGAAACACTCCATGAGGTGAATTTGTGTCTGAAAACCACCCTCGGGCTGTGACTGTGTACTGGTGAGCCTGGATGTGCTCCCTGTGACGAAACGGCGCCTCCCACAGGCCGTCTCCAGCCTCATGCCCCGCTCTTCCCGGAATGTGCTCCCGGCTCGCCAAGATCCACTACTAGATCAGCACTTAAGGAAGATGGATGGATGCGATTCACAAACTACTACCAGGCCAACATGCACTAAACGTAAAAACGGGCCACCAGGAAGGGCCACGAGGCGGCTTGTTTTCACAGTTTATGTGAAAGTTTGCACTGCGTGTGCGAGTTCTCACAGTCTGTCTTCAGCTAGTACCTGGGAACTCCACGGGACTCATGATTCACAAGCCTGACGCTTAGGCATGGTGACATGTAGCCAGACCTTGTGTAAATCTATAATTAAAGGTTATTTCCAAGGGGGGATGATAATCTGGGGCTAAAAAATGCCCTAGGCAGCCAGTTAACAGACACATTTGGACCCATAACACTTTTTATAGGTGCAGAGAAGCATGCAGACACAGCTTTTTAACATGTACAATCTAAAAAAGCAGAAAGTCATTCGGTATTTTTCTGTACTGTGGGGGTGTATACAGGGGTGGAGCCATAGGGGCACTGGCCAACCCTGAAAACTGATTTGGCCGCGAAGTGCAGCTTCCCCTTGTCACTCACCGACTCAAAACATATCATTGGCTACTCTGTATGAATTATGGCCCCTCTTATGCCCCCCCTCCTTAAACACAGCATAATTCACCCCTAGTGTACTCCCACATCTTCTGGATATACGACCATATGTGTACTTGCTGTACATGTTGATGGTCATGTTGTGTTATGTGACAATAGTCACAACGAGGTGGTCATGTAACCATATTCACACGACATGATCATGTGACCATACTCACACGAGGTGATCATGTGACCATACTCATACTCCAGGTCTCGGAAGACCAATTGTGTTGTGGAGTCATAAAAACAGCAAAAAACAACAACCAATGGGGAAGGATCCCTTTAGCTGGGGGGGACTCTAAGGCCTGTGGGGTGAGATGTGAAGAGGTGCTTGGCTGCCCAGTTGCACGCCTGCATGCAAACAACAACAGCATTCTACCTGCGAATCCCGTCAGCCGCAGACACCCAGAGTAAAATCTATATTTTATACACATCCAGAGAGAGCAGCTAAAAGTTTGCAAACTCCGGGTCAGTGTTGGCATATTGTTTTTCTCTTCCTCCTCCCATTTTCCCTGCTTTCATTCTGCTCTCTCAGGCTTGTTTCATCTCCATCTGTTCCCCGACAAGGAGGACGCCGCAACCCACCGTGAGCATCTTGTCGTTTCTCTAAGGCCTGAGCATCTCTCCTCTGTGAGACGCGTGCAAGCTCGAGCTGGGACGTCGTCCCTCCATCTGCTGTGACGTGAGCTGTGCGGGGGGGGCGCCAGCAGCTACGGCGGGCGAGCGGGAGCGCAGCGACGCCGCCTCTCCTGCCCCTCTTTAATTACCGCCGCTTTTGTTTCTTCCTGTGTGCTATCTGTTTACATCCATCCAACCATCCATCTCTTTCCTGCTTAGGAGAAAGTTGGGAGCACACCCCCCCTCCATAAAGATTCATAAAGAAGATTATAAAATATTCATATCCTCAGAGATATTAAAATTCCAGTCTCTTGGGGGGGGGGGGGGGGGGGGGGGGGGGGGGGGGGGGGGGGGGGGGGGGGGGGGGGGGGGGGGGGGGGGGG
>JABFEA020000085.1:16216241-16239608 GCA_019775915.2 Cyphomyrus plagiostoma
CCCCCCCCCCCCCCCCCCCCCCCCCCCCCCCCCCCCCCCCCCCCCGGGGGGGGGGCGCCCCCCCCACAGCAACGGCATAATCAAACTCGACAAAAACCCAGGGCGGCTCAGACATTAAACGGGCCTAATCTCGACCTCCTGGGGAGTGGGAAAGGAGCTTTTACATCACATGAAGCAGGATCCCCGAGGGAACACTTAGAAAAACAACACTGCTTTATTAAAGAAGTGAGAAAGGAGGAAGGGGGAGGGACTACCAGCAGAGACAGAGATAGAGAAACGGAGAGAGGCAGAAAGAGAGAGAGAGAAACGGAGAGAGGCAGAAAGAAAGAGACAGCCAGAGAGAGGCAGAAAGAGAGAGAGAGACAGACAGAGGCAGAAAGAGAGAGACAGAAAGAGAGAGAGAGAAACGGAGAGAGGCAGAAAGAGAGAGACAGCCAGAGAGAGGCAGAAAGAGAGAGAGAGAGAAACGGAGAGAGGCAGAAGGAAAGAGACAGCCAAAGAGAGGCAGAAAGAGAGAGACAGCCAGAGAGAGGCAGAAAGAGAGGGACAGCCAGAGAGAGGCAGAAAGAGAGGGACAGCCAGAGAGAGGCAGAAAGAGAGAGAGAGACAGACAGAGGCAGAAAGACAGAGACATCCAGAGAGAGGCAGAAAGAGAGAGAGAGAGAAACGGAGAGAGGCAGAAAGAGAGGGACAGACAGACAGAGAGAGACAGAGACTTTGACTTATAAAAACTCTTAATTAACACAAAATCACAAACAGCACTAGTAAAAAAAAACTATTTTTAAAAATTCATTTAACACGTTTCACAAAACCACAAAAGTCAGAAAAGCCATGCACTGCCACACTTTTAACACTAGGCTCAAGCTCTTCAAATCTGGACCTCGATTCCAAATCCAGGCCTTGTTTTCAGTTCTCCCAGGTAGTTAGTTTAATGATTACTGACTCTCCAAAGAGGCTAATTCACACCTGGCTCACAGGTAAAGGAAGGCTAGAAAATCAACAGTGCTTGGACCTTGAGGACAGTGATTTGAAAATCCCTGCACTAGGTCCTGATCATTACTAAATTCACCCAACATTCCTCCTTGTCCCCACACAGTCGAGAAATCCTGCAAGGTATGGGTCAGCAAAAAGTATGTATACTCCACCTTGAACCTCATCAACACCAGTCCCACAAGTACAAACTTAGGATCTGTCGACCCAGCCCCTTTCACAGACAGAGGCACAGAGACAGAGATAGAGGGAGAGAGAGAGAGAGAGAGAAGGACAGAGACTGAGACACGGACAGAAAGACACACATGTGAGAGAGAGAAACCAAGCAAGAGGCAGAGAGATGTCCTGGAGGGACACGGATTATCCCTGTTAAATCACAACGACTCTGCTGGCTAAAGGCTAAAGCACAGGACACTTTCAGGAAGCTGCCCTGCTGTCAGTTCCAGAAGATTCTGTGGAAAAGTCTGTAAGATGACGGCGAATGTGTCTTTTAATGTATCCTGTTCTTCTGCATGTGTGCATGCCAAGAGCTATGACACCATGTGTAATCCATTGTCTGCCTCCTGCACACATCGCTTTGGACAACAGTGTCCACTAAATAAATAAAGGTGAATTTAATCAGGAAGCAGACCCCCATCTGTGGAACATCAGTCCACATGCAAACATTCTTACGTACTGTACAAGGCTGTGCTCACAAGCGCTGCAGCTGGGTCCAGCAATATCACCCAGTCTTACATCCTGCTTTTCTCTCAAGTTTTCTCCTGCCTGCTATTCCAGACATGTGCACTGGGGCAGTCCTGCATTGTGGTTTGCGGGTCCTCAGGGAAAAACATCTGTCTCAGCGTGAGGAACAGTGGCTGCGATTCTCAAGCAGGGTCAAATAGGTGCTGTAAAAAATGGGTTGGACGGGGAGAGATTCACATGGAAAAAGATTCTCCTGGGACGCAAAACGCTATAAACAGAGAGGAATGTCACATGGCAGAAAATCGAAGGTTTCCGAGTGTGGCATGGATCAGAACCTTCCAGAATATAGCTGCCCGCTTACAATAGGCTTCCTACGAATGCTATCGAGGACAATCTGGGGTTGAAGAGCACCCAGACTGGATCACGGAACCTCACGCAAACAAGCTGAAGGCTTGACACCTCACCTTCAGGTGGCTCTCTGGAGAATTAAAATGGCAAATTTCACCCTGCTGTACTTCATACCATTTCAGAGCCTTCATCCAAAGCAGTGAGCTCAGAGCCTTTGAGTCAATGAGCACGGTGAAGAAAATGATATCAGACAAATCAGCCTGTGACAATCTCTCATTTCCCAGCGGAGTCCTCAGAACCTGCCTGGGCTTCTCCCTATTCATCTGGCATGTGCGCTAAGCAGGGGCCTCCGTCTCCATGGTGACGTCCAACTGGCACCCCTGATTGATGGGCGAGGAGTCATGGATCCACCAAGCTCTTTAACTAACAAGGAGCGTTGCACTGACAGAGGCATATAGCGCTCTGCAAATTGTTGAGGCATTGTGTAATACCGAGGGTAGGATATGGGGGTGTGGTTGGACCAGTGGTGTTTGCGGAATGCCAGGAAGATGGACTGTCATGAAACCCATTCAACGTTAAAACGTGCTTCAAGGAACCTACACACTCTACACTTAATGCACATGCGCTAACATAAATTATAATGCACCCAAACACACCCAGAGGGTCTCTCAGTCCTCAGATAAGCCTTCACTGCCCCCCATTCCAATTCCTTAATGCCAACCCCAACAGAAAAATAAATGACGTAGGCCCATGGCACCCGCTGACTAAAATGCAGACAGCTTGTATGAGGAGGGTTTATAGTGGGACATGTGGTCAGCGCCTTCTAGCCACACCCCCGTCACACCCCCATCTGTATCGCAGCAGCCACTCAGATGACCACACTCATGACGCGGATGGGAAAGCAGGACGAGAAAGTGGACGTGGAGCTGAGGGAGGCGGAGAGACTTTCCCAAAGCGGCTCTTCCCAAGACGGAGCGGGATAAAATGAGCCGAAGTAGATGCCGATGGTGGGAGACAGAGCCGGCAGCCGCACAGCCTAATCGACCCCAGAAGCGTTTCCTCGATGAGACAGGCGTGGGCGTAATCCACCTCCAGAAGACAGGCTGGCTACCCAGTGGAGTGTGAGCCTCAGACTCCCCCCGCACGATGGGGGTGTGGTGCCCCAGGGATAGTGCGAGCCCAGCATGGGAGTCAAGGATGCAGCACAGAATCCGAGGATTAAACAGCAAACAAGAGAGATCTGGAGGATCTAGCACCACACTGATTCCACTGGGTGAGGCTATGTGTGGTGACAGAGTGGAAAAACCCTTATGTGCGGAAGGAGCTGCCACAATTCCATAGGCCGTCCCGGATGTCCAGAGGGAGAGTCAACGTTTGCCAGAACGACTAAGAGCCACTTGCCTGATCTGCAAACGTTAAGCCTCATATTCCTTGAATCTTTGCCACCAAGGCACAGTACACAAAGCAAACACCTGTATTTTATGGCCCCCTAAACTGCAGGTAAGAATCCAGCAGCCCATTCAAAAACTTCTGAGAATTCTGAGGGAGAATTCTGTAGTCTTTGACACCTTCACTTTTGAGTTCAATAAAAGACTAATGCTACCAGTGCCGATCAAGCTCACACACAGATGAAAAGGTCACAGTCGTTCGGCAAAGGCACCGGCACATTGAACATCCCCTCCCCTCCCCTCCCCTCCCCCTCATCTCCTGTGGAACATAAAACGTTCTCTGGCAGGACTTCGCGTCAAACTTTATCCGTGAAGTGAGGATATAAAAGCGCAAGAGGCTTTCAGGAAAAGCAGCCAGGCGTCGGAGTATTGCAGGAGCTGCCTCCAGCCCAAAGGGTCTCGGTAATAATTGATAAAGACCTTATCAAGAACAAGACACACTTTTCTCTTGCCGAGAGTTTCGCAGATCCTTGCAGAAATTAGAATATGATTCAGAACATGAGGTAGTACTGGGGGGGGGGGTGGTTCGTACAATTAAGGATCAGCATACAGATGAAAAATGCAGAGGTCAGCTCTACCAAACCAGTGGCCTGTACTATGAAGTAGGGTTACTGGCTTATCGGATTTAAGGTAGTTTAGGCAAAGTGTGAGTGAATGAATATGAAGTCCATTTAAACTGTGGTACCTTAAACCCCGATAAGCCAGTAACCCCACTTCATAGTATAGACCACATGTGTCAGCCAATATGTGACCAAGTTATTTTCTTCAGCACCAAGTCATGTGATTTGGGTCTATAAAGATAAACTCAGAACCTAAAATCAGAATTGTCATAAACGAATACATCATTTTTAGCTCGGTTTGCAAACCTGCACATTTTTTGCCATTGATAAAGTGTTCATTGCAGCATTCATTAATTGTCCCATGTACTGTACCACTGTCCTGTTTGCAAGACAAAACAGCAAGAGTAGGCTAACCTCTGGCATCCACAAGCAAAATGAGTAATGGGTAACTAGCATTGGGGCAGCGTGGGAGGACTATGCTAATGAACGGAAACAGATCAGGATGGATATAGATCGACTCCAGTGCCAGAAGAGCCACTGCTCTCAAGACATTGTTGCAGTATTGCTCTCTACCCTCAACTGATTTAACAGCCCAGAAGAAAGAATGAGCTTACTGCACAAGTTTGCCAATGTCAACATTAACAATATGCCAATTCCCCATGTTTTATGATATGATGGTTCTTACATCTTTGGGCAAAGGCACAAATCGGCGACAGTCAAACTCTCTTAAATTTACCCGAAGAAGAGCCCAGGCCCTTCAGTCGAATCCAGAGCATGATGTAATTAGATTTTATTTTTTCGTCAAATGCTTTGATCCAAAGCAATGTCCATTTTTTGAGAAAGCAGAGCCAGCCAGTCTCTGAAGCACCTGGGGATTAAGAGTCTTGATCAAGAGCCCAACAATGAACTCACATAACTTACCCCTGGATTTGAACTGGTGACCTTCTGTTCAAAGCCTCACACACATTCAGCGGCCCATTCCATTCATCTCTCTCCCTTATCCATACCTCCCACAAAAGATGGAAGATTAAGCACTCTCACTGTTTAAGAAACACAGAGCAAAGATACCTATTGACATCCCCTGTAAAGATTTATATTAAAAAAAGGGTTAAAAAAAATCTACCTTTCTAGCTTCATCTCTCACTGAAAAAAATATGAGAAAAATCCAACCTTTCACTGAAATAAATTTATTCAAAGAAAAACAAATCCTTCATCAAGAAATAATATTTTTTAACAAAAACACATGCACCACGATTATTGGCACCCCTGGGAATTACAGTGAACACAATGTACCTGAAGCAGGTTTCCCCAGTAAATTGTACATATTTGAGTTGAGTGGAGTGAATAGGAACCTTCAAGCTGTAGTCCATGACCTCCTGGTTAACAGGGATACGAACATGAGGAGACACAGATCCCTTAGTCATCCATCAACATGGGAAAGATAAGAGAACACATAGACCGAATGAGGGAGAAGTGTGCTGACCTTCATAAGTCAGGGAATGGGTATGAAAAATAGCTACTCACCTTAAAATGCCCATTTCTACTGTTAGGGCAATAATAAAAAAAAGTGGACAACAACTGGAACTGTTACAAACCTGCCTGGAAATCCCAAGTTTAATTTGCCCCCACATACAGTGAGGAAGATTGTAAGAGAGGCAAAAAATGCCTAAGAAACACTGGTGGTGAATTACAAGACAAAGTAAAAACTTGGGCTTACCACGTCTCCAAAAATCCATCAGGCGCTACTTTCATTCTGCAACAGATTATTTGGATGTTATGCCAGAAAAAAGCGTTTTTATCGGTTAACCACAAACACAAGCACCTGGAGTTTGTGAAACATTACTACAACTTTGACTGGGACCAAAATCCAATGGTCTGATGAAACAAAAATGGAGCTTTTTGGTAATAAACATTCAAGGTGGGTTTGGCGTAAACAGAAGGATGGCTGCAGTAAAATGAGCCTTATCCCAACTAAAATATGGTGGAGGTTCTGTGATGTTGTGGGGCTAAAAAGGCCCTGGAAACCTCGTTAGGGTACATGGCACTACAGACTTCATGAAATACCAGGACATTTTACATAACAATTTCCTGCCTCTGCCAGGAAACAAAAACTGGGCCGTCAGTGGATCTTCCAGCTGGACAGTGATCCTAAGCACATGTCCAAATCAGCAAAAAAATGGTTAGCTAACTGCAGAATCAAGCTTCTGCCATGGCCATCTCAGTCCCCTGACCAGAACCCCACTGAAAACCTGAGGGCTGAGCTGAAGAGGAGAGTGCACAAGAGAGGGCCCAGGACCCTGGATGATCTGGAGAGATTCTGTACAGAGGTATGGGCTCAAATGCTCTGCTCTGTATTCTCCAACCTTATAAAATGTTATAGGAAACTCAAAGGAAACAAAGGGAGGTTGTGCAAAGTATTAAAGACAGGGGTGCCAATAATCGTGGTATATGTGTTTTTGTGGAAAATAATTATTTCTTGAAGGATTTGTTTTTCTTTGAATAAATTTATTTCAGTGAAAGGTTGGATTTTTCTCATTTTTTTCAGTGTGAGGTGAAGCTTCTTCACTGAAAGGTAGATTTTTTCTAACCCTTTTTACAAAACTTTACGAGGGGGGGTAATAATTGCGGAGGGCGCTGTACGAAAATTGCTTCTGCCAGGACATTAAATGTCAGCATAATATAAGAAGAAGGATATATGTTTTATATTCATTGCTTTGTTTGCATCTGAATGTGTTCCCAATTGTGTATGTGTGTATATATGTATGTGCATCAAGTATGCCTTTCCATGCTATGAAATCAATTAGTAGGTCATTAATACCTCCTTAGTAACATATTAATAGTGCATTACTAACTAGTTAATATCTCATTAATAATTCATAGAGAGCTCATTAATAATTGATTTATAGCGTAATAGCTCAATAGTAACTGTTAACTTTATACCTGGAGCTGCATCAAGGGCTATAGCCATCAGTTTTCTGGCAGCAGGGGAACAGTGAGGACGTGACCCGCCTCACACTGCCACAACAAACCATGAGTCACATGACCAGCAGCCCCCACACGTCTGCCTCAGAATGCCCTCGGGCCCCTGTCAGGAATCCGTGCTTGATCAGACAAATCTGATCATCTCACCAGAGCCCGAATTGCAGGCATCAGCAAAAAAAAGTTCTGCTCGCGGCATGCAGAGAGCGAGAGACCTTACAGCTGCAACAGCAGAAGAACTCAGGGATACCTCTTAAAGGGCCGGCACGCAGAGTATCGCTTCAATTATACACCTAACACTTACACCCCATATTGTCAATGACAGTCAGTCCAAGGGGCAGGTGTGTAAAGCAGTGAGTGACTGCATACCTCATGAGGCTGTATAAGAGACGTGACCACATGATCTGAAAACTACTCATGATCAGCAGACCTGCCAAAGCATAGGCCAGGGAGTGACCTTTAAACTCCCCCCCACCCAAGCTGATCTTCACACATTCTGGACGATGCCCTTCGTCCATCACATTACTCTTCATGTAGGCGCCAGGGAATTTCTCAGCTCTCTTTGTGTCTGTCAAACGACTACATGAGTAGCTGTAGAAAATCACAGGTGCTGCTCCTCTGTCGCTGGTCAGCGGTCTTGTTGCCATGTCAACCTCGACGGCGCCCAGCTCCGCCTGCTCAGGGAGGCCGCGAAGGCCCCATCAGGGTGGAGGTCTGAATGTGGCTGTATTTTACTCTCACCTGTTCCCAAAAGGTCTTTGTGGGCAAAGCGGGCACAGTTGGTAAAGGGTCATGCTTAGGGGTTCACATCCTCTGAGGTGGCAGCCATGTCAGTCATGCAGTGGCAGCAGAAGGTAGTGTGGACACTGGTCAGCTTCACAGCCAAGGTTATCCCGCACATTAATGTGGCTGGAGACCCCTCCCCCTTCCCCACCCCAGTCTCATGGAATGGCAGAATGCAAATGCTTTTCCTTTCCCCACTGTGAAAGCCTGTGTGCATTGCCACTTCTGTCCAGCAGGTGCCGCCAGCTCAGAGACTACCGCCCACGTCAACAGCGAATCGATGCAATCGAGTGGCAAATGACTCACTGGCACCAGCTGTCACAGAGCGCCCGCATGCAAACAATTAATTGGCACTTATTGCATTATTCACAGCCCAGTTCCCTGAGAGGAAGCGACACAATTTGCTCAAATATGAGCAATTTTATGGAGATGATAGAAGGAGGAAGACATTTAATTGACGACGTCACCCAGACAGGACCGAGCGGACAGGATGAGTTGATCGTTGTTATTAAAATCTACATTTCATGTTCAGGAGGGATAGACAGGCCTGTGGCACTTGTCCATTTCATATTACCTAGATCTGTACCAATGAGAGCAAAGTAAAGTAAAAAATAAGGCGTGGCTTCTGGGATAAGCCCCAGATCCTAGCAACCCTGCAAAGGGCAAGCAGGTATAGAAAATGGATGGATGGATGGATGGATGGATGGATAGGCAAACAAAATATATACAGGGAGATAGTCGAACAATAAAGACATTGAGACCTGAGAATGACCAGCTCTGGAGACAACTGAGTTCCATAGTGATTAATTTTAATATATATCAGATAAAAGTATAGAAATGTAAAACAAAGAAAATGAAGATTGGAGGCTCTTGGACATGTGAAGAGTGTATGTCTGGACCCGTCTGGTGCCTCCACAAAGATATGGTCTACAGAGCTTCTACAGTCAAGGACACACAGAGTGTTTCCAAATGATGCTGTCTTTGCTTAGACGTAACAAACCCGATAGTGTGATATCCTCCTGAGACCTAAGGAAAAAAGTGTCCTTCAATTTTATCTTATTTGACTTTGGAGGAAATAAGACATCTTACAGACTTCTTACTAGATTTTTTTCAAATTTATTTTTATTTTTAATTTCACAGCATGTCTTCTTTAGTGTACGACAGGAATAAATATGTTTCCTTACATCAGTGAAAAGATAGATGCAAAAATAAAATGTCCACTACAATGGACATAAATGAATGGGTGGGGTCTCAGGAGGATAATAAAAACAAGTCATTGGTCCATGTCGAAGGGCACAAGATTGGGCTCACTGAACACGCCTATTGTATAACACATATTGGTAGGAATAAATTATTAAAAATACATGATACCTGATTTCCCACAGACATAATGGTTTCTGCTGCGGTGTGTAGGTGACTGCCTAGGGTTGGTTCCCGCTTGCGCCCATTGTTCCCAGGATTGGCTCCAGTCCCCCTCCCCGCGACCCCAGTTGGGTTTAAGCAGTTTCAGAAAATGGATGGTTAGATAATACTTTCTATAAGTCACTATGAGAGAACTTCATAACAAAGGCAAAGAACTTCTATCCAAAATACCTGGTTCTGGTATTTTTATAAAGTTTTGACTATTTAACATTGTATTCCAGTAGCCATTTCGTTATCTCATTTAAAAACTGGCCCGATTGTTTCCTCTACTCATAAATCACCGGCTAGGATGGAGAAGAAGGCAAACTGGCAAGGCAAGCTGAATTTTCACTGATTTTGTGAAAAAATGGTGGTGGTTGATGGAAAACAATAGTAAAAGAGGGAGGAATGACACTGGTCTGCTGGAAACCAGTAAGAACATTTTCAAAATCAGGCTGAAACGTTGCCCAGAAAACGCCAGATGGGATGGAGGAATCCTCAGCCACAAAATAAGACAAAATCAGCCGAAATATGGGCCAGCCTTGTCATTTTCTGTGGGTGTCACCGGCTCCCAGATCTCTATTACCAGCAGTTCATAAACCACTCCTGGCCCGCAATGAAATCCTGGACAACACTGCCCTCTATGGGCCACTGTGAGAAAGGTCAGACCTCAAGCCCCCCTCAATTCGAAATTCTGCAGAACCACTGACTCAACTTTTCTGATGTTAAACCAAGCAATACTCTTGGAGGGGGCCACCTTCTCAGGGGAACAACTGACCCAGGTCCATGCCTATGTGGGGGAGAGGGGGTTCGGAATGGCCCTAGTGGGAGCGGAGTAATGAGCGGCGAGTATGCTTCTAGACATCACTCCCATTACTCTGACACCTGAGTATACCTCTCAGCTGCGAAAATGGTTTGCGAGGGCGTTTTTTAAAATACACTTCTTCTTTTTTACACCATATGCCTGAAGGTGAAAACCAGGAACGTGATTAATGGTGTGTCTACAGCCGCCCCTTCCCACACCCTTCTTGTTTGCTTCATTCACCATGTTGAAGTCTACAGCGTTGGGAATCCATCCCAATTACACAGAGAAATCGCTGCCGCCTGGACACCCCCGCTTGTTAGGGGGTGCTGTTTATATTCCTCACACGGCTTGCCAGTGAGACACCCCACTTTTATGGTGCGGGGGGTGTTTAAAGTGAGCCGTAACACAGAAGTGCCCGCTGGTATAGGAAGGGACAAACATCATAGGGCTGATTCAGTCATTTAAAGAGATTACCCCCCTACACTCACCCCCACCACCATGAGCTGAGTGGTTCGGTCTCACTCGCCCCATTAATGGGATGATCCAACCGCTCTCTGGAGGCCGTGATGTATGGATCTGCTGAGTCACCAATCGACAGACAGCGCAGCCACCCCCCACCCCCTCTGGCACCACACCAGTTTTAAAGTTTAACTTGTAAAGTTTCCCCTCAATTAAAAAGACAAATGTTCCTTATAGATGCCGTTCAGGTAGGCTGTAGTGGTTACACAGCTGCTCCCATTGATGGGACTCAAATATTACACACCTGCATGAAGCAAACAGACAGACAGACACACACACACACACACACACACACACACACACACCACCACTGTCCTGGTAAACACCCGATGTCTCAAAACAAGTGCTGAGGAATTAGTGTGTTTCCATTATGTGCTCATGACCCAACCAACACTTACAGTGAGCTGGGTGGGTCTGGACCTAGAAACATGCCAACACAACAGCTAGAGAAAGATTTGCATTCAAACCCAGAGAGTGCAGTCACCTGGGTGACGGCAGAAGAACATTTAGAGTCTGTGGAGACACAAAAAGTTTTGGTACCCATTGGCATGTTTCCTCTCCAGACAGGCCACACTGCACTTACTGTGACGAGAGAGCTGACCCATTCTATTACCACTGAGACAGCAGGGTCAGACAGTATCTGCAGCAACTGGGCGTTAACATAAGGGCCCTACAGGGAAATCATTCTGCCAATCGTGGGATTTGAACCAGCAACTTTCTGACAGGCACAGTCTAACTCACATACCCTCAGTGCTTACAAGGCATATAACCCGTATAACCTGTACAATATAACCGGTATGGTCCACAGTCCTCACAGTCTCATACCATGAGCTGCCTAACCCTAACCATAACCCTAACACTAAACCTTAACCCTAACCATACCCATAACTGCTATGCTTCTGAGCTACATGTCCATCTCTCAGAATGGGAATCCAGCTGTAGTTGGTGTTGCACTGCACTGATCTTTGGTCAGTTTTGACAGCTAGAGAGACACAGAGACTTTGATGTGCATGCAGCAAGGCATATATCAGAGATGCATTGCTGATCACTGGACAGCTTTGGCAGTCAGGACTCCAGAGAGAGTCTGGTCAGGGTAAAGGTGGGGGGGTGCACTACAGTGACTGTCAGAACACACACACACACACACACACACACACACACACACACACACACACACACGCACACACAGGTAGTCCCGGGATTAAGAATTAAGAAATCTGATTTACGGACAGTTCATACTCACAAATGGACAGCCATGAAGCTTATTATATTAAAAATTCAGGATAATTAAAATGGTAAATAATAACAAACGTATGTATTTTGTGATGTTCACATCATGCACCTGCAAGGCTGGGGGTTAAATACCTGGCCTGCTTCTGTGTGAACCTGGATTCTGCCTGTATGGTGTAGGGTTCTTCTGCCTGTGTGAGATTCTTCTGGCTGTGTGAGGTTCTTCTGGCTGTGTGGGGTTCTTCTGGCTGTGTGGGGTTCCTCTGGCTGTGTGGGGTTCCTCTGGCTGTGTGGGGTTCTTCTGGCTCTGTGAGGTTCTTCTGGCTGTGTGAGGTTCCTCTGGTTGTGTGAGGTTCTTCTGGCTATGTAGGGTTCTTCTGGCTGTGTCGGGTTCCTCTGGCTGTGTGAGGTTCTTCTGGCTGTGTGGGGTTCTTCTGGCTGTGTGGGGTTCTTCTGGCTGCTCTGTTTTCCCCCTACAGTCCACTAATATGCAGTTAGGTGAACTGGCATGTTGAATTTGCCCATCATGAGCCATGCGATGAACAGGCACCAGATCTAGGGTGTCCTAGACTGGATCAGCAACTCAAAAGATGGATGGATAGACATACAAAGAAGGGGCAAGTTATACAGCACGGCCTACAAGGAGGAGAGAGACAGAGGGCAGAGAGAAACCAAGATCCCATTCCCAGATCCTTCAAGGCCCTTCAAGGTGATATGAAGAAGGTTACCAGTTGACAGCTTAAAATGGATGAGGGACCAGAACAAAGTCCTCGCCCTCCTCTTCCTCAGCTCCCCCTCAACCCATTGGTGGGGCCGCTTCTCCGTCTGTCCATCTAGTTCCCCTTTCTTTGGCCCCACTCAGTGGCTGCCCCTATGGTTAGAGGCGTCTTTCAAAGGACCAATCACACCACAGCAGCAATTAACCAATCACTGCAGATCACACCCTGAATCATACATAGTTCATAAGTAAAACAATATCTCCCCAGTTTCGTCTGTGTTAAACAATATTAGATTCTCATAGCAAGCTTAGAATAACGACTCTCAGAAGTGAAAATGGAGATACCAGGGGCTTGAAGAAATGGCCACCGACAACTTGAAGTTACATTAAGACATCAGTCATCAGTCTAGCTACACACAGGAAATGGCTACAAGCAGCCATAAGTGTGTTTAATTAGCTGATATAAGGACTAATTAGGCAACAACGACTGGCACTCTCAATCGCTAATCAAATTAGTTGAGCTTATGATGAGGGGAGAGGCTCCCAAACTAATTGTAATTGGAATTGGAAAAATTAGTGCAATTACATTCAGCCCTCTTCTTTCTGTCAAGGGAGTATCTGTGGCAAACCCAGAACAAGCGGTAAATTAATGAGCACAGCAAGAATATCAGTCCATGACGCCATGTCCACTCAACCTTCAAGCTTCAATGGCACAGAATTCAGAACCAGCCCCTGGTCCAACTGTGGAATTTCCGTGCAGGCGAGGTCTTCTCGACCTTGTCTTTCTGCTCCAAGGTTATGTTTGACCAAGTGCACAATAACAAGTCTGAGTTTCCCACAATGCACTCTGACTTGAACAAAGCTGTTTGTACCCAACCTCTGGTTGTCTCACCATTACCTGTTGTTGTGTATTATCCAACCATCGTCTACACCTGCTTCTCCTATGCAGGATTACGGGAGTCTGAATCCTATCTCAGAAGCTATAGGTACAAGGCAGAGAACAACCCAGGATGTGGATCAAACCCATCGCTGGTGTTTCATTCAGACCCATTGCCATAGGTATATTAAACCAGGTACCAAGCCACACGCACAACAGCACAATCTGGCAACTCCGGTTCTCCTTGTGAGCTGATATGACCACGGCGCCCATCAAACAGAGACACTGTCCTGATACTCTTCAGTTGGGCTGATTTAGCATGTCTTTACACTGTGGGGGGGACTGAAATACCCCCTGACAATATGGGGAGAACACGGGGAGTACATACAAACTCCACATACAAGGAGCCACGGTAGAGACTCAAACCCTGGTCCCAGAGGGCTGAGACAATAGCGCTAATAGTGTACCCACTGAGGTGTTTGTTCACTATTTGTATTCATTCTAGTTATTGTTTATTTGTGCCTTTGTCTTGAGTGTATATTTCATACCACCATCTGCACCAAAACAAATTCCTTACACTTTTTGGTACATGGTTCAGCTGAAGGGTGGCACGGTGGTGCAGTAGTTAGCACTGTCGCCTCACAGCAATAAGGGTGTGTCCGACCCCCGGACCACCTGCCTTTCTGTGTGGAGTTTGCATGTTCTCCTCGTGCATGCGTGGGTTTCCTCCCACACCCCACAGGCATGCAGGTTAGGTCAACTAGCTACTCTAAATTGTCCATAGGTGTGAATGTGAGTCTGTGTTGGCCCTGTGGTGGACTGGCGACCTGCCCAGGGTGAACCCCGCCTCTCGTCTGAAGATGCTGGGATTGGCTCCAGCTTCCCCACGACCCAGATGTATCTAGTATAGATAATGGATGGATGAGGTCTGATGAAGTACTGCTAGTAGGAACACTGAGCTGGGGAAAAAAGTCCAAAAACAGGTGAGAAAAGAGCTGAATGGGGTTCATACAGAGCAGTCTTAATTGGTACAGCTAAAACACACTGAAAATGTCAGCCCAGGATTTAAAATCAGCCACTCAGACTGTGATTAGCTCTACGAATCTGGACTGTAACAGCTCATGATGACAGGGATGGGAAAGAGCTTTGACCCAGCAGAATTTCTGCTACCCATGCGGTCCTTTAACTGCTGCGCCGCCTGCAGGCCAGAGACGGGAAGACCCACATTAGTATTGCTTTGTCTGATAGGTGACCCTGTATAGTAGCAAAAAGGTCTATAAACTGCTACGAAGGCTGAGGTTCTCACAGTAAGCTGGAGCACATCAAGGCTACAATTTCATGATATTTTTCTTATTACGGTAAATTATACACGAACCAGCAGACATAATGTAACATTTCGCACATTTTGTCTGGGGGGCTGAATGAGTGGCCGTCACGGGGCCGTGAGCACAGCGTAAAACTCCTCCGCAGCTTCAGCCCATCGGGATCTTCTGGCACAGACGGAGCTGACTCACCTGATGCTGAAGATGATGATGATCTGAGCCGGTGGCTCTTCTGCAGAGCTCAGCACCATTGTGGGTGAAGGCAGAACCAAGTCTATCCACTCCCTCCAGAAGGGGAGTCACATGCCGCTTCAAAGTCCAAAGCAAAGTCACGCGTGGTGTTTGCGACCAGACTAATAATGATGGATAACTTGGAAAAAGTCCCAGCACATACAGAGTCATCTGTTCTGTCCATCCAAGCATCCAGAATGACATTTTATTTGTTTTGCAGTTGCTTTTATCCAAAGAGATAAATTGAGAATACAGGGTCAGCCAGTTCCTGGAGTCACTGGGGCATAAGGCCCAACAGTGACATCACGCTGCCGACCCTGGGATTTGAATCAACGACCTCCCGCTCACCGGCATAGAGTCCTGACTCACCCCCATTATAAACACTGAAGGGAAACAACGGTGCTAAGGGATCTCCTGTGGACAGGATGAGGTTCAGCTTAGGTCTTTGCCTCACCGCCTTCACCATGCAGGTATAACAGCGCCCTCCAACTGCCACTATAAGCAGTCGGCAGAAATGTGATCTCAGAGCCTCGAAGGACAGTACAGTAAGGCAATAGCCATGGGTGAGCCTAATTGAGTACTCTGTCTGAGCTGACGGGAACTGGGTAATACACCCCCCCCCCCCAGAGGATCAACAGAGTCAGAAAATCAGCATGGATGCAGGCTCAGTTGAGGGAGCAGTAGGAGGGGCGGTTCGATCAGGGACCCCATCCAGCAATAAGTTTGGTCCTCCGGGTCATACACAACTAGGGGTTCTATTCTTCGCCAGACAATGAGGCTGGAGGGTAGCAGTGCCACTCGCTGTCCACGCAGTCCCAGTCCTGCTCAGGTTGCTTCAGTACCATGAAAAGGCCGGTTACCAGGCAGCATGATGAACCCTGACCGCGTCACCCTGAGGACGCTTGGCTCTCCGTAGGTGCTTCTCCGGCTCCCTCAAGGACACTAAGCGAGTGGTCTAGTCTTTTGTGAGCCATGGAACAAGGTGTGTTGAGTTTGTGCAAGTGGGCATCCGGAGCAGCTGATTAACTTTGAGGGCAAACACATGCGCTGAAATGCCTGACGGAGGCCCCTAGGCACCCTGGGATACTGCGGGGAATTAAAATGCCAGCAAACGTTATCGCCGTACCGACATCGTATTTCCTTACGTGAGCAGGCAGATAAGAAAAAGAGCTTTGGCAGGTTGGTCAAGGACGATTAGCCACCTATAGCAGAACACCTACATCCATAATCCTGGATGACTTCCTATCATCTTGGACAGTGAAGGGGAGCAGCTGCATAGCCGTCAATGATGGATAAGAGAAATATCCCCCCATCCCCCGAGGGACTGGAGCCAACACCGACTGCGGGGTCCCACAGACATGGTACTTCCTGATGCTTTTATGAGATACAACTGAGGCGTACGGGGAAGGCATAAGGGATCCTGAACCATTGAAGGAAAGGCGCTGAAAGCTCCCTATGGCCCATGCCGTCGGAAACCCCCATTGAGAGGCCCCAAAGGCGCATGTAGTTATCTGGGAGCAATTTGTAATGACCTGCGGGCTGCTGTTTGTGTCATACACATGGGACACTGAGGTCCTGGACGTGGGCGGTACTGGCTGAGAAGGTGGATCCGGTCGGAATCTCTGACACCTGAATGTTTGTGATACCACACAGCAGAATGAGAGATGAAAGACAACCCGGCTTCACAGAGCGATGAAAGAGCAGACCACAGTGTGGCCAGGGGTCCAGGTGCTAAGAGAGCTGTGCCTACTATCCCCAGCAAAACAGGATATGACATCATCAAAAGACACCACACCCTCATACCTTCATGCCGGAGATCCACCCAGGCAAGGAAGGTGTCTCATATCAACTGACACGATGCTCTCAGGACCTCAAGTGACACTGCGGGAGCCACACACACTCAGCCAATGGGAAGCCGGCTCAGGTTGCTTAGAAACGGCGACAATAGCTACACTCACCAAAAAGAGGGCTCTACTGAACTTCTTTCATGTTTGAGGTTTCATTAGATCCACGTCGTCTAAATCATTTGGCCACTGAATTAGTCACTCAAGGACACATTAATGAGACACCCAGCAGCGAGAGCAGTGCAGTGTCCGAAATGTCTGTTAAATGGAAATACTAATGACTTATCTGTTGTATTTTTAAAAAAGACCCTCAGAGCTATTTAAGCAGCATTTATGTCAGTTATATTTTATAGCACAGCAGGTCAATTGAGGGTGCAGTAGCAAACATCTCCAAACCTAACCCTGCTCATTTGAGCATGGTGTGGTCATGCAGGGGCAGCATGTGACCAACCATCAGTCCCTTCCAAAACTGCCATGATCACAGCCAATAGAAACCTTGCCAGAATCTTCAGTTGGTCAATGGAGGCTGAAGATGTCACAAAGAGCAAAGTTTGGTCCCTCAAAGGGAAGTTCAGCCCTCATCAACAGATGGGTTTCTGCTCCCCAGAGAGTCTTGTTTTCTCCTCTAGGAGTTTGTGTTTCCCTCTCCTCCTCAACGAGTCCCCTTCTCACATGATTTTTTCCCCAGCAGCACCATAGAAAAACACCCCTGTTTCTGTCACTCCAAATGACACAGCCATGAGGCTAAGGGCCAACCTTCGGCTCTCATTAAGGCGCCTAATTGGATTCTCTGCTTTCATCTCACGGTGCCGCTTGTTCACCTCGACATCCCGCTGTCAGCTACCATAACGATGCAATTTATGTCTCTACACAGGCTGTGATTCATCCACATTTTAATAAACTGAATTATTTTCCCCAAGCCCTGCTGGATAATGGGCGGAAAACCTTCTTGTTCCGCTTCCGCATGCATTCTGGAAAACCGGAACTTTTAAAAACTCAAAGGATCAATGAGACAGATATTTAAGATCCCCCAAGGTAGTTAATCATGTGTCAAACTTTGAAGGGCTGATATGACCACAGTGCTCATCAAACACAAATACTGTCCTGACACTCATTGGAACCAACAGTCAGATATACTTAGGCTTCTTTTGGACTGATTTGGCATCAATGACCCAATTTAATCCATTTAATCCAATTATTATTTTAACTGAGTGTCGGTTATTTAATTCATAATACTTTACAAAACTGTAATGTGAGATGTCTTTTTATCACATCTGGGAAGTTGCTTTCAGGCGATATCTGGACAGTGTGCCCAGTAGTAAGGCAGGCTTCCTTAAAAGGTGACAGCCAAAAGTAAGAAGGTTGTGAGTTCAAATCCCATGAACGAAGTTGCTAACGTAAAACAGCTGACTGTGGCAGAGAGTAAAACCCTGGAACGTTTGAGATGGATGAGGTACCAGTGAGGTTAATGATACCGTGCACCAGCTAGGTTAAGGAGCTTGGACCATATGTAAACCTGATGATACAAACCCTGGAGGAACCCAAAGTCCTGCATCCTTCATGGAGGAAATTGGAGCACTACACTCAAAGGCTGGGAGATCCAACATACTGATCACAGTCAGAACCAACAAAAAAGTTTGGAAGGTTGTCTGGGCAAAGTGGATCTCCAGGGACTAAAAATCAATCTTTTTAACTTACTCCCACAACTAACCAATTAAATCCAGTAGACAGGACCATTTCATGGTGGCAACAGACTCGATGAGAGCCAAGCAGAAGATCAGTCCTCGTCTGCTCAAAGCTTTGGTCAACCCTATACTTTAAAACTTTACTTGTTTTGAGATTCCCTGCTGCGTTTCTAGACACTAAGCCGTAGCAGACATGCATGTGAACTTCAAAGACAGCCCCAAAAGGAAACAGGTCCACAAACAACTTCGTGGATCTACATCCCTCAATGGAAAATAACTACAAATGGCATTTTTTCTTCCAAACTGTCCCTGAAATCCCTGGCAAAGCCACCGTACTGACCACCATCAAGGCCCCGTCTACGTAAATTAGCAACATGCTTCACAGACTGCTTGGGTTCAGCGCCGAATGACTGTTTTTCAGTCTTGGGGGTCAGACAGAGGAAAAAGGAGAGTGAAGGAGGCAGAGAAGGGTGCTTTAGATAGTAATCACAGTCATAAGGGCATTATTGTGCAATTTTAATCCGTCTGTATTTAGCTTTACTGGGCAAGAATGCCAGACTAATTACAGCCAAAACGGCCGGACTTATGGGCTGCCTTTATGAAAAATGTGCCTTTTCTATGCTTTTCTAGGTGATCGTTAAGTGGACCAATGACAGAAAACTTTCAAATCACATGACCTGTCACATCATCACAACAGACAGAGGGAAGCCATGGTATCATGGAAGGCAAAGAGCAAAAAGGAAACCCAGGAAGCATTTTTTTCCTGAAACGGAACGCAGGCCAAAATATAAAATGATAATACGATCTTTGACCCCAGTCCAGTATTGGACAGGCATACCATTTCCTAACTTGAGCTCTCTGCTTCCTGTGATAGATCCGAGGGTCACTATGACCCTGTTAATTCACTCAAGAGTAATGGATGGATGGTGACCTTTGACCCCAATACATACTCATGATCCACAGAGGGCAAGACAATACTCAGATATACTTTGTGTAATTTGTATCCATGTGGAGGTACACTTCACCATGACCTGCTGCTACAGTTATGGAAAATTGGCAGATAGCGGAAGGTGTACTTGCAGTGTTTTGGAACATATCACAAGCCAAAACCATGATGCCCTTCAAATTGCACCTTATTTTGTTCCAGAAACAACATATTTGCCCCCCCCCCCAGCTCTCCAGTAGATGCATAAAAGCAGCAGATTTCGAAGGTCAATGTTTTGAAAGTTCTGCTCGAGCCGGATCAGATCAGCCTCGTGTACGTCAGGACTGAAGGTGAACCAGCGGCGGAAGGTACTGGAAGCTAATCCTCCTCGCTAATTGGATTAACTAGCTTTGCGTGAGCTGTGCCTGAAAAAAAACATGGGGGGGGTCAGCTTACCCGCATCCCTTCCTTGAGAATTTGTGAGGATCGGGTAAGAAGCACATGCTTCCTGGTCACTAATACCCTAAATCTAGACTGTACACAACAGCCTGAAAACCACCCTGAAGCTGCAATGAAGACCTAAAACCCGAAGCAGGGGGATAACAGTCAGGATCCGGTGGCCAGGCCTCAGTCAGACACGTTCTCCTGTGCTGAGAGGAAGTGGGCCGTGCGTGTGTGTTCAAAATGCAAATCTCACCTGGACACCCCCATTAGAAAAAGGGAACTTTTATTGACTCTGGAAAAAAAAAACCAGAAGAAAACTCTCTCCATCGATGACATGCTCTGACAAAGAGTTATGGTCCAGATTAGAAACCTGCTGTCCCAAAATCAATCTGAGCCAATCACCACTGTTTACATTAAGAGGTCACAATGAGAGATGATGAGTCATGTGACAGCATGGTGTAAATTAGGGCTTCCCTAGTGAGTCCAGAAGCTCACCTGAGGCGCTTTTCCTCCTTCTTGCGCAGCATCATGTCTCTCTTCACCACCTGCAGCACGTGCTCCGCCTCCTTATGCGTCATCCCCGAGAGGTCCAGCTTCCTACCCATCATCCACGGCAGCGTCTACTATTGGCTGTTCTCTGAAGGGGGCGGTGCCGGGGAAATGTAGAGCCTGGCAAGTAGAGCAGGGGTGGGGCAAAGTTGAAATAAGACAGTTGGCTTAAAGACTTGAGGACAGAGTGACGGATCAGCACCAAAGCAGAAGAAGAACTGGATCAGCGCTTGTGTCTTACATTACAGTATCGACGCTTACACATCCAGTGCATCCATCAGTACAAGAGCTCCTGAAAGCACTTGCTAGAATGCCAGTCGCTCCACACACACACACACACACACACATCTAAAGTGCATAAGCCACCTGTCAACCTGCAGAAAGCTTTCCCATTAGTCTGATTAAAGCGGCATTAAGACGCCTTAATGGACGGAAAGATGCTTACCGCCCTCTGCTCACCCTGGGTAAAAAGACACCACAGCCGCCCCACGCCCCCCCAAAAAAATTTTTAAATCACCTCTCAGTCGTGAAGTATCATGCTAACTGGGCTCCGGTACACAAACAAAAAGCCAACATTAGTTTTTTATAACCCGAAGTTTAAACTCACTGACACTGGTAGGCACAAGGTGAGAGATGTATAAATGACAGACGGTCAGGAGGTGCCCACAGGAGGAATGATAACCTAATCACAGATGGGGAAGAGGAATGATGACCTAATCACCGACGGGGAAAAGGAATGATGACCTAATCACAGACGGGGAAGAGGAACGATGACTTAATCACAGATGGGGAAGGGCCCCGACGACGCATAAAGGGAACGCCAGCCGACTGAACCCCTCAGGCTTGTAAAGGTATAAAAAATTAAATTTCATTCACACAGGGAGCCAGTGTCTCCTATTCCACAGCTGGGTCTTTACTGAGAGCATGTCAGTGATGGAGGTCCCACTGTGGCCAGACAGCCACCCTCCCCTACTCACCCCCATTAGTGACTCTCTCCCATGAGTCAATCTCCTCCACCACTATTTACTTTCATTTAAAGTCAATTCATGTAGTAAATCAGTAAAAAACGAGTACAATGGGAAAATCTGCGAGAAAACAATAGTGACTGGATCAGGAATTTAGACTAGACAGAATTATGTCATGTTTTAGTGCTGTAGCGCAGTAGTAAATGGTGTGTGTGAGTTATGCAACACATCCAGACAGTTCATTTTTTGGCAAATTTTCCACACGAAGGCAGGGAGACCTACATACAATTTCCACAAACATACACATTTCCCGTCCAAGCCAACATTTACCCACTAAACCTGGGCCCTCTAGCGGTGTGGAGGAGCTTCTGGATGTATGTGAACATGGCTCGATGACCTGAGAGATTGAAAAACGACATTGGTACAGAGAGGTTGGGAGAACTGCTCCAGTTTTCCTTCAACGGACTGGGCAGGAAAGAGGTCAATGAAACAAAAAGGAAGAACACAGAAAAAAAACCCCAAAAAGGCATGATTCAGCAAGAACAAGAAATAACCTGAACGGAATTCAGGACAGACATCAGGGTCACCTCAGGCTTACTGGTGCTGAACCAGGGCAGAATATACAGTGGTACCTCGGTTCTTGAACTTAATCCGTTCCGGACTCCGGATCGATTCCTAAAAAGTTCGAGTTCTGATCGAATTTTTCCCATAAGAAATAATGCAAAACCAATCAACTGGTTCTTGGCCCCCCAAAATTACACCTTGATATGTTTTTTAGCATTTAAACACGAAATGAACAGGATAAAACAAGAAGAGCATTTTTTCTTAATGGCTTCCAAAATGATAAAGATCTTATTCCAACATTACCCCTGTCCTGCCCCAATCATCTGCTCCTTCCGTGTGCCACACCCACTCGTTAACCTTGTGTGGGATCCCCTTGTGATCAGCTGTTTCTGGTTGTTGTCATTAGTCCTCTGTATTAAGTCCCCATTTCAGTTTGTTTCCCCGGTCCGGTCACTGGGTGCGTTCCACTTGCTTACAGCGCTGCCTTAAAGCAACGCATTCTGATACTGATGCAATGCACTACAGTTAGATGCATTGCAACCTCTCACCCGGCTGCACAAACTGTAACCGCCTCCGGGATGACACACCTTTGCCCTTATTGGCTGAAGAGTTTAGTTACATGCATGACGTTTGTATCCCAGGCAGTTCCGCCGCTATTTCTCCTGAATATCACGTAAAGCAGTGAGAACTGGTTTTCAGTTCATTTACCTGGTAAAATAAAGTTTAAATAAATGACATAAATGCTCTAATAGTACACGTAAGTTAGTTATTGTTAGTTACTGTAATGTTGTGCTGCTTTATTTGGTTAATCGTCCAGTCTGTGAACAAGGCATTCAAGTAAGAATTGCATTATAGTGTGACTCATTTTCTGGCGCATACAATTTATATTAGGTTAGCGTTCACGGATCGACTTCTGATATTCAGATGGAGTACTAGGTAAAACTGGTTTGTTCGACTTTCAAGAAATTTGAGTTCTACTGAGTTCGAGAACCGAGGTACCACTGTACCAATTTATACTGTCAGACATTACAAGGGTGCAGAATAAGCGAATCAACTGACATAATCAAAGTCATGTGGCCTTCCCCTTTTCAAAGAAAAAACCCAAAACGTGAAACAAGAAGCCAAGCTCAACCACAAGGAAAGTGTATCGCTTGGTAGGCATGTTGTCAACTGTCCTGGTCCACAGTGCTAATAACTCAAAAAACGAATGGACTGAGGTCAGAGCATAGCAAGATCTTACATCTACAGTCTGCTGTCAGAATAAACAGCAGAGCATTATCAAGCCCACAGTCAGCATTTCTGCCACAAGCTGAAAACAGCTAAAGCTGTCAGGAAAGACAGATCCAACGATCCAGCAAAGTACATCCAGCGCGAGGGTCGTCGCTGACGACATGCATCAAGTTTCAAAGTTTTAAATTTCACATTTTAATCATCACGTGTTTGGAAGAACATGGTGAAATTCTTGCACCACAGTTGCATGAGAGAGGACAGGTGCA
>JABFEA020000085.1:16245728-16257924 GCA_019775915.2 Cyphomyrus plagiostoma
CAAATTCTGTGTTTCGGCCCCATGAACGGGTATATTACTGGGCCTTCAACCCACACCAATCCCTTTTTCTTTCATTTTTTTAATAAGGGACCCTTGGAATTACCCCCCCCCCCCCCTTACAGCACCCCTGCTCTTTATTTCAGTTTTAAATGCGTCGCCTTTCCTTGCCTGTCCATATCCTCACGCTCTTTCCCAGTTGGGCTCCCAGTGCGCTCACTGCCTTTGTTTACTACCACTCAGCCCCTGAGGTTCGACAAACAGTAACTACACTAAATATTAAACTAACGCATTCTATATTAAGCAGATGCTGAAGTAGCGTGTTCTGCTAATCATCCAGCCATCTACGATCTTCTGACTCTTTATCTATTATTTAGTTTTAAAAACATTGGTGGTGGTGGTGGGGGGTGACTTTATGATTGCCCCCCCCCCCAAACAGCAATCCTCCCCCTGAGTATAGTTCCCCTGGGTGCTGAAGCCAAAATGACCAGCTTGTCAGCTCCTCTTTGTCTTTTAAACCCTTAACCCCACATGAAGCCCCCATTCCACCCAGCAGCCCTGTGCTGTGGGTCAGTACACCCTACTAAACCAAGCAGGAGCCCCTTACAGACATGCTTCACAGGAAAAAGACCACGGGGTAGAATTAAAACAGAAAAGCTGGATACTGAGCACTGAACAGCAGATCCACTCCACGCCGCATACAGACAGGCATTATCCCAGTCAGGCTTTTGGGCTTTAACTGTAAACAGGATGGCTGCCAAGCAGTCAGTGCTCAAAGGAGAGCCAGAGAAACACCAGACTGACTCCATAACACAATGCAGCTTGATTAACCAGAACCATGAGCCCTAATAAGCAAGGAGACCCCAGACTGAGCAAGGAAGAATTGATCCAGTGCTTGAGGACCCGGAGACAGTCCACGTTTCTGCTCCTGGGAGCTTGGACGGAGCAAAAATGTGGTCTGTCTGGCAGGGAGCAAAAATGTGGACTGTCTGGCAGGGAGCAAAGCCATGGGCCAACTGTAGGTCCCCGAGAACCAGATTGGGAAACAGTGGATAAATAGATCTAGTGCAAGGGTGGGTGAGTGGTGAATGAAGCCATTGGATGGTGGAAGTGACCACAGAGGACATCCATGGCGTTTAGACTGCAGGAGACCAACATTTCTCAGATTTTCAGGTAAGGTACTTGTTCCATTAAAAAGGAAACAGGCAGGTTTCGGATCTGGCCCACAGGCTGACTGCAGCCAAGATCTGGAACAGATTTATTTTTGATGAGTGGAGGCACTGGCACTTACAGAATTACCGGAAATATTTAAAGCAGTGAGCCAACCAAAAAATTGCTTGACTTAAATTAATTACTTTCTTCAGACAAAAAATACACATGCAAAGGCGAATACAGAGCGCATCGTATAATTTTACACATAAATTGTCATCAGATGATGCAGCATTATAGTTGGTGTGGAGGGAGACCATTTTAGTCCTCAGACCACTCAGACACGGTCTCTGGTCCCCATTCTGAAACCAGTGGGGGCTTTAACCACTAATGGGCCCTTAGGTTCAATTCCATATGTTGCCGTTCCTGTTCACTATTGAGCATTTTTACGGTGCGGGTTAACCAGTTAATTAAAGAAGCTACCCTTCCATTTAATTTAAGAACAGTGCATCCCGCCCTACCTGAGCCCAATTCCAGCAGCTGGGAGAATGGAGTCACAGAACGACGTTCCGCTTTTTGAGGCCTGTTTCCACACCTGCCCTCGAGCACTAATGCTTTCCACCAGACATCGGAGACACCTGTATCTAATTCAGGCCTGTTACTACACACACCTGTTAAAGCACATTGAGTATGTTTGCTTGACATAAATACATCAGCTCTGCCTCTGACAGGCTGTGGTTTAGGTGTTGGGAGGGTATCTCACAAATGTATGACAGGACATTGTTTACAGAGTGAGGTGGTTCATTATGTAGGAATGTCACCAGCAAGCTGCAGGAAGAGCAGAGTGAAACTACTTTCAGTTTGTGTGCATCTTCTTCCCACGTTTGCGTTATATATTACCCTTAGCATGGGAATACCACGAGAAGGACTCTGTTCCCATTTGGGATGTACCCTATCTTACTCCAACTTCTTCCTTTGATGGCATCCAGATGACCGCAGTCCTCAACAGATAATTGAGAGTTTGTGGATACTGTATGAGATCAAACCCGCTGCAAATTAGAACAGGATGGAACTGGTCAAAAACCATCCATTCATCTTCTAACCACTTGTCCTGGTTAACGAGCTGATCATAATTCCTTAAATATTTGGAAGAACTTTGACCAGTTCTTAACTAAAGGAGACTGCATTGTAAAAAAAAAATGGCTGCTATTATGTCCACAGGCAGGATTTTTCCATTTCCCATTGCAATATACACATATATTTGAATTGCATGCCTAAGGGAAAGAGTAAGAGATTTGCAGTCTGCAGTCATTTAGAGAAGAATATTAAGCAAGGCACGTCAGTCTGTCCCGGATTCTGCACCCCTTCCAGCATTCAACCCCGCTTCCCCCAGAAAAAAAACATCACACTGAATTTGATTAATCAGCCTCTCCATTCTGCGCGAGCTAATAGACCTCACCATAAACTGCCATTGCCATTTTCTTTACAGAAGCCTGGTGACCCTAAGCACACCTCAAGCTTGGGTAGCACATATAATCTTGTGAATAAGTGAGGACTGCTATGACAGATGACCTGGTTCCCACAATCCCCCCAACCTAAACCCTACGGAGTAGGTTTGGGAGGAGTGGCATTGAAGAGGAAGGGCAACGCAGCCGACTTGTGCCCTGAACTTGTAGACACTTCTGGGACTCCGCAGTGCTGTCATGGGAGCAAAAGGGGGCTGTATTGAAGAGTCTAAAATCGGAATATTTTGAGATGTTGACCCCTTTTCTTGGTCATTGGAGTTTTTGATATGCATTACATTACAGCATTATCACCTTTTCATATAAGGTGAGTAATATAGTTAAAATAGTAACAACTGCATTAAGAGCAGGTGTGTCCAGACTTACTGTACTTCCCAAAGAGGTACAACATCAGGGTCCATTTTGGCAATTAAACCTGAGACCTTCAAGTTTAAATATTTATTTGTACCCGCCTAGCTGATACCTCAGCAAGTCAGAATTTCTACACATTTTGGTTCCAGTGTCTATGAACTCAAGTTAATACTTACTCAAGTATACATACTCAAGTACAGACACTCCTCTGCTTACGAATGAGATACGTTCCGAGTGGCAATTCGTAACTTGAAATGTTCGTAAGTCGTTATTCAACAACATTTTAAGGGTATACGCAAGTACAAAGTATTAAGATGCTGGGAGTACGCACGCTACGCTGCTGCGCGGTGGGAGTAGCGGGCAGAAGTCGTACTGGGCGGAATTGGAGCACAGAAAACAACTGATGTTGCGGACAAGAAATGGGAGCTCAATAAACACAATTTGAAATTACAGTCCTCTTCGTTTTTTATGTCTGAAAGTTCGTAAGTTGAAAGTTCGTAAGTAGAGGAGCATCTGTGTATTACTGTAGTATCTATGCATGATCAAGCATATTAGTGCAGTATATATGCATGTTTTAGTATATTAGTGTAGTATCTATGCATGCTGAAGTATATTCATGTAGCATCTGTAGAGTACAATAGTAAGGCGATTCAGGCCTTGAAAAACAGTAAAACATATAAATAGTATAAAGACACTTGACTTGTTTTTGAGGACAGCTAAGGATTAGCAGCTAAACTGTTCAGAATTTCCCATTGGGATCAGGTATTCCGTCCATCTATCTATCCAATGATTTTTACTGTAGCAATTCAGATTATCAGCTGTCCTCCAGATAACAGGTGTAGGGGGCGTGTCATGGGAACTGAACTGGCAGCTGAATCTAGATTTGATGCCACATTTTCTTGCATTTAAAATGACCTTTAAAAGCAGCTGACAGCACCGTGGTGATTAATCAAGGTCACTGCTGTCCTGCTGCCAGACGTTTAGCCGCCATTTATCTGCAATAGAGAGGGCTGATCCTGGTGCAGAGGGAGAGGTGTTTTCTGTCAGAGTCGTGTGGATTTTATGGGAGGGACATAAACTTGCTCATATTTAATGGCCCTGCTTCAATCCATAATGCCGTTACTTTTACTGCCCCCCCCCCCCCCCCAAGCCCAAGCTTACACCAGGCCAAGAGGCTGATGAAAGACAACTATCACCGCTGTGCCCCGAAGTCCCAGAATTCCCTCAAGTCGCTCCAAAAATTTGCATACCATCCTGCTGGGCCTCGAACATTACTATCACTAACCCAAGGAATCTCCTCTGTGAAGGACCAGCTACAGCAGACGTGTATGAAAGGTTGTCCAAGGTGTGATAGGCAAAAAAAAATAGTTATTTCACTATTTAACTAATTTATTATCCAATCATTATCTAAAGTTCTTCCTCCCTCCGATTTCTTGTCTTATTGTGTTTATTTTTAAAAAAGTATGACACTCAAATGTGCTCAGGTGTTCAGACCTTGCAAGTGTTGCTTAAGCTCTGCTGTATTTTAGAAGGACAGGAGCAGCATAGAGCCTCTTAGATTTATGGATTTTATCAAAATATCTGTCAGATCTTCTGAGCTGAACCTGACACATCATCCATCCTCTGTGTCTGTATCCTTATTAGACATTCAGCGATCACTGCCTAGTCCTCTTGTTCTCTACTACGTCTCTCTCATAGAGCACTGTCCTCCAGAACTACCGCTTCTGTCAGCCCAAGATCACTGCCATGGCAACACGTACTATCTTCTCGGGAACGGGTTATGTTATACCTGTAATTGCTCCCAGAGTCTTGTATAATTCTCATTTATCAACCAATTTAAAGACGATTATGGATTAGAAAACAGTATAAAGTACATGACTGTACTCCCCTTATGAGACTGAGAGGTAGCATCCAGGCACTATTTCAATTAGTATGTTCCGGTTATGTTTGATCTAACCTTTCTTTCATTATGGACAGTGAGCACAGAATATCCTCACAAGGGGAAGGCACATTACTCAAAAAGCCAATAGAGCCAAACAGGTCAAAACAGGCTGTTTAAAGGAACATTTCTATTCAAAATGACCTGAACTGAATATCTGCTGAGGGCCCCAGCATTGAAATGTATAAGTAAGGCTTCTGTTTCTCCATGAGGAAGTGCGGCATTCTGGGTAAAAAGTACCAGCTGCAGTTGCAGATATGCATGTCACCGGGGTCTCTGCGGGAACTGGCAACCCTCCGGCCTACACTCCCCATCCCCCCTCCCGACGAGTCGTGGTTACACTGCTTAGTGCAACCCTTTCCGGGTACCTTCACAACAACGAATGTATTCAAATGTGCGACAACTGCCGTCCTTCACGTCATCTATCAGTGGAATGCAGGAGTTAATCCTGAGTACACGACTGATGGGACGCCCTTCCCGCATCGTCCCGGGTGGAGCTGTCTAGCACCGAGGCACTTTTTCAGTCAGAGGAATGAGAGATTCGATGAAGGAGAGCAGCACTCGGCTGGCATGCTGGTAAGAGGCAGAGAGCTCGATAATTATTAATACAAGCGCAGGGGTATAAATCCCGCCACAAGGCCACTCTTCGTGTTTGTGGTTTACGGTTGGGGTGCTGTTTGGCTCAGGGGGTAAAGATGCCATGTCTGTGATCGGAACTTCGAATAAAAGTCCTCAGTTCTGATAGTAAAAGCACAGATGCTGCACCAAACTCAGGTACAAGTCATCCAGTAAAATACTACTTGTATAAAAAAAAAAGTACTTCAGTATAATGGGCTATAGTAAGCTACGTTCAAATCTAATGGTTTTTCTGAAAACACCCATCTTTTTAAATTAATTCAGAACAGATTTGGATATAGCATTGTAAGTTACAGTGCAACGCCATAAGAAAAGCTTAGTTGCATATTATCTTTTTATCATGAAAAAGTGGTGAAGCTTGCTGCCTCGGAAAGACCTTTTTTATTCTGTGGAAAATGAAAGATTGATCTATGGGCTCGATTTTAATAATGAATTATAAACATTTGATGGGCAGGTACTTTTAGGCCTCTTCTAAGAGGTGAATGAGCCAACTGGCGCCCTCGTCCTCCAATCCAGAAACAGCTGATTGCCCAATGCGATCAGCGCCATTATTTCAGTAGCAGCTCTAATGCAGTCGACTTTGAATCCTGGAGAAGTGTAAACATTGGACAGCAATTTCAGTGTGGTAACTAATATATTGTGCATATCTACATATCGTTTGTTTCACCTTCATGAAGACAATATATAATGCAAAATAATAAATAGAGATAAATATTGCTTTGGGAATCGTGAGAATATCGCGATCTCGATTCTGAGCGGAAAAGAAAATTCTGATTCATATCTTGCCCAGAATCACGGAGCCCCAGGTGTTCTGCACGCAATACTATTTTTTGTCCTTTTGTACTTCACACCTCCGGCTGGCTCAGATCCCAGGATTGACAGAGTGACTCTGCCATGGGCCCCGTGAGCCAGGCCCTTAATCCCCATGCTTAAGTGTATAATCAGTGCAGGACTGGCTGATCCTGCTTCGCAAAAATGTAAATCTCTTTGTGCATAAACATCCACTAAACAAAAAATGTAAAATGCATGGCTGGGCCATAATATGAACATTCAGCATGCGTGCTCTTAGCCAGCGATTTGCTTCCAGACCACCAGGGGTCCCTCTGGCAAAGCCTGAGGTTCAGGAGATTCCCAAGATAGCCAGGGTTCCAGGGGAGGCCCATCTTGTAGGCCCGGGGATGCCGGCCGGTGTCCAGGGGAGGCCCATCTTGTAGGCCCGGGGATGCCGGCCGGTGTCCAGGGGAGGCCCAGCTTGAAGAGCTCAGTTCCTGTGGAAGTGAGTACAGCCTGGTATTGGTCAGCTGACCTAGTTTCTATAGCGATGGAATGCTGTGCTGCAACTGGCCAGGATGCCCCTGGTTTGAGGCTGCATTGCATAACAACACAGAGGATGTGAGGACTCTGGTGAGGCAGCCGAGCAGTTGCTGTTTACTCAACCGGTATCATCTACTGTATACATGCATGTCCTGGCCTCACAGACCAGCACGGAGTGTCACCAGCTGAGGTGAGATTTCTCACTTCTCTGCTCAGAGGTGATTCTTGGGACGCTGGGGGCCTTAGGCAAAAAGACTCCATGGCGCCCTCTAGCTCCCCCTCCCCAGACATGGTAAAATCTAGCACGAAGTCTAAATTAACAATAACAACGAGAGTTTAATAGACACAAGCATGGGTGTTGTAAGGGGGACTTAGGATGATTCCAAGGTGACAGGAGCCCTAAAAATTTGTGGAGACCAAAATGGAGCTTTTATGGAGCCAAAAATCTCTAGCAACGTCTTTCATTTTCACTAAAACAGAATATAAATATTAGGCAGATTTGTCATTGCAATGTACAATGGTCGCCCTTGGGCGCCCCCTCCCAGCTCGGGGCCCCAGGTGATTGTCTGCCCTGTCTGCCCTGGCAAGCAGATGCTATGGAACAGCCAAGAGGCTGCTAACGGCTTGAAGGTTCCACACCATGAACAGCAGTAGCTGGATGCCCACCCGAATTTCCCATCATGCCTCAGTCCGCTGGGAAGTGGCCAGTGTTCATGACAAAGGCATTTAAGCAGCAAGTGAATCCTTCTCTTCATCGGTTGTGGTGCCAGCTGTTCTGGGCCCTGTCTTTCCCTAAGGGACAGCATTAGGCATTCATGTGATGACTGCAGCTCCCAGGAGCCTCTAGTACCTGGATTGTTTCCACAGCTCAATCCCTGTGAATTCAGGAAACCCATGTTTCAATACTAAACCGACCGTTGTCTGGTTCAGTAGGCAGTGCTAGCTTTGAGTTCCCTTCCCTTCAGGGTCTCAGTATTTATATTCTGACCTGACCATTACTTCTCATTTGCACTATGCTTAATAAGAATGATGTTTCACCTCAGTGTGTGACCCATGCGTCATATATCTGAAGATGACAATAAAAGATACTTTGATTTTGGGGTAGGTGACCGTAACCAGAAGGAAAGTTCACACTGCTTCTATCGAGTCTGGTTATTAGAGATCAATGCATCTTATTCAGGCCACCGGACCAATAAAAAAGGGCCTCGCAATGATTCAGCAACCGAAGCTTTTCATCCGCCTGAAACCTCACTGTTAGATTTCATGGTGTAGAGACTCCCTTCTCACTAATGAAGTGACAATCCACTAAAATGCTCTCTAGCGCTTCATCACTTAAATAGGGACCAAGCTAATTTCCTAATGGAGGCAGGTCCTCCATCCACGTCCACTGCTGCTCTGGAACGCAGGTATTTCTCAAGGCCGCTCTGCAGCCCCTAACTCATTTTCACAAGCCAGTTATTTCGTTCATTTATTTATCAGACACGTTCGTCCACAGCAGGCCAATAGCCACATAGCAAAGTTACAGGAGGGTCTTACTCACGGTCCAGAGAAGAAATCACTCTGCTGACAGTGGGATTTGAACCGCTGTCCTAATCCGCATGCTACATACCACCCAGCGAGCCATGACCGCTGGTGTGGTCCCGAGCTGGTGGTCACCTCATAGCGTGGAGATTTTGGATTAACTCTTGGAGGTATGATTATCTGTTCCAGAGGCCTTTCTGCTATTTCCTGCATGGATGCGTTTAGTGACTGGAGCCCTTTGATGCAACACAGGCAAAATTACAGAGATAGCACTAGGTCTTTTCCCATTTCCTGTGTGTGAAGTTTCAGTTCCAAGACTAATGCAGAACATCTGGTCAGATTCTTCCAGAGCTGTGCCTGGGTGCACAAGCTGCATGAACGAAGGGACCTAGCAGTCGAAGGAAATGATGCTGAAATGATCTTCTTGTTGGTGTAAATCTGTAATATTATGTCGTTCAAAGTGCGTCAGTTTAGCCATTTCAGAAGCTTTCATGAAGTCCCTCAGTTCCTGCAGCAAGCATCCAGTACACCCATGATTTATGTTTTACTCGACTTCAAGCACACTGTGTTTGGGTAATCATTACCTCAATGAATTATTTAACTAATTAAGTGAATTAATTCATTGAACTGGTGGTGGAATTTAACGGATGCTTTGAACGGCTGGGGAGCCCCTCAGGGAAGTCTGGGAACCAAAGGGGTCTTCATCTAGCTATCTAAGTAGATATCAGGAACTTTCTAGAGAACTGGGGAAATTCTTGTTGATTTTTTATAGTACTACTGCTAAGTTGCATATGTACACTTACTACCTAGATAAATAGCCTTTAACATTTCCTTTGCCTGACTAAACCTTTTGCATATACATAAAGAAATTTACATCCATAAGAAAATTCAGCTCCTTTCTCAGACAGGACACCTTCATCCCCCCAGTCCACCTCAGTACACCAGTCTGGCCCTTTAACTAGGTCCAGTGTGAAAAAACTGCGCTCAACCTAACGTTCCGTGGCACTCTTGTTAAATGGACCAGTGGGAAAGCGACACATGAAGACACCAGATCCTAGAGTAATTGTACAACCAAACCTGAGGCTTTGATTTTTATTTTTATTTTTGTAACTAGCTTTATTTTGTACAGAACCTCGTTATACTGCACAACAATTCGAAACAGAACATATATACATTAATGTAATTTGAATGTATGTGTAAATGAAATTGTCCTTGTGCGCATGTTAAGAGTTCTCTTCTGTGTAGAAACGCAAGCTTATCTGCTGTCCACATGCGAGGGCTTGGTGGTTCAGGCTGATGCTGAAATAACCATGCCATACGGCAGCTGGCCAGGCCACCGTAGGCTTGGTGTCCTGCATGCGGGGTCTCCTGGGACAGGCTCGCCATCTTCTCTAACTAGAAATCTTCTATCTCCTGGGCCGTAGAAAAAAAACAATCGAACAACAAAAAACAACAAACAAGAAAACAGCCGTCCTTTTGTGGTACGTCAGTCAGAATGGGGTATCAAGCTCCTCAATAAGAAGAACTCAAATTCTCCCATGAACTGGTCTGGGCAAGTTTTTTTTTTTCTTTTTGGAAGCAAAATGCGTGCTCCAGTTGGGCTACACTTTTTCCAGGGGTGTAATGCACAGGCCATCCTAGGTTATAGCCCCAGAAAACATCATAGCCCCACCCCGCCTCTGGAGAAATGGAGCAGCTAATTAAATCACATGGACCCCTGAGTGTCCATGCTGATGGCCGCCTAGGGCCCCCAGAAAAGTTAATCCACCCCGCTTTCCTCCACTGCATCGAAAGCTCTGAACAATGACTCCGCCGATTTCTAAAGTCTGTTAGCAAACCTGACACCAGGAGGCGCCCCTTACTCCTATGTCAGACTCAAAACTTACACAAGCGAAACCCCCACCACCCCCCTCCCAAACACATCCATTACACCTCCACCATTTTTTGAGCCATTTTCACCATTTTCAGTTTTTAATATCTGTATTACTAGTGGATAGAATTATGACTTCAGGGGATATCGAGAAAATAAATATTATGACAGCGTCGAACATGACAGAATATTTTTTTTGTAAAAAAGACTGAAGAGGAACAAGCTGCGAGACCAGCAGGGGGCAGTGCGAGTGGATGGGACTGTGTGCATCTGTGGTCTGGATAAAGGGGTATAGCCGGAAGAGAGAGTTAAAACAGATCATCCACATGCCACAGGCAGCTGTACTGCAATATGGAAGACAATGCAGTCATTTTATATATATAACCTCACTAAAAATCCAAATGTAGACATTAAATTTATAATGTGAATTACTTTAAGATATGTTTATTTTAAATTAAATGTATATATTTTTTTTTATCTGGGGATGTAATACAGCAGCTTGATTCATTGAGTTCTCTGTGTTTCCTCTACATCTTCACTGACACCCCCTCAGAGGGGATTTCGCTGCTCAGGAGGGTGTGGAGATTAACCTGGCAGGACGAGAGGTGAAGGGTGGGGTTGAAACAAACCGCCGACCATGCTGGTTATAAGTCAGGCGGAAGAAGCACACAGCAGATCCGCACTGGTCATGACAGCAGATCCGCACTGGTCATGACAGCAGATCCGCACTGGTGATCACAGCAGATCCACACTGGTCATGACAGCAGATCCACACTGGTCATGACAGCAGATCCGCACTGGTCATCACAGCAGATCCGCACTGGTCATCACAGCAGATCCGCACTGGTCATGACAGCAGATCCGCACTGGTCATGACAGCAGATCCGCACTGGTCATCACAGCAGATCAGCACTGGTCATCACAGCAGATCCGCACTGGTCATCACAGCAGATCCGCACTGGTCATCACAGCAGATCAGCACTGGTCATGACAGCAGATCCGCACTGGTCATCACAGCAGATCTGCACTGGTCATCACCGCAGATCAGCACTGGACTATCCTGTCAAAGCGAGATCTGGTTACCTTCTCACTGATACTAAGGCTTTGGTTGAGGATGTTCTTCTGAAATCCTCATAACCTTCACAGGCAGGCCCCCCCAGGGGAGCAGTACGGTGGCTGTTGTTCCACACAGTATCAGAATGGTGAGTGGGGACGTCACCTTGGGAACAGGGGGACTTATCAAGTATCACTCCGCCGTGTCAATAAACACAATGCATGAGCTCCACAAACATTTATGAGCACAGAGGCAGATTAAAGACAGGTACAGGACACCTACAAGCAAATATTATTATGGCAACATGGGAGACATAAAAGGTGGAGATAATGAGGGCGTGGAGAAGAGCCCACTTTAACCTGTTTAAAGTCACAGCCCTTTGAAGAGCCCACCCCCAATGCAGAGGAGCTGGCAGCCCGTTCACATGGACAGCTCTCATTCAGTCTGAACAGTGCTGTATCAACCCGTTGGTGATCTCACAGAACAATTAAACCTAGCATTTTATTATCTCACAGAACAATTAAACCTAGCATTTTATTATCTCACAGAACAATTAAACCTAGCATTTTATTATCCGTCAGATTATGGTTTCATCGACAATGCTTGATTAATTTAATTACCTTTTTAATCGCAATGACAAACTGGGTAGAAGGTTGTACCAAGTAGGCTGCAGATTATGGTCTCATATTGCTGATGTTCCTTCCATAACATGATCTGATTTCCCATAATAAGTGTGGATTGGGGGGGGGGGGGGGCCCCACAGACCGTATCACACATCGAAACCCCCCAAGCATGCACCCAACAAAAATAAACAAAAGCGTCAAAACCCACAAACCCCCCCC
>JABFEA020000085.1:16304228-16315442 GCA_019775915.2 Cyphomyrus plagiostoma
GGGGGGGTAAAAATGTGGGCCATTTGGGGATCCCCAAAGTCCAGTTTGAAAAACACTCCTATAGTCAATCAAAGAGCATTTCAATAACACAAAAATGCCACATCCTGCATTCTTTGTCTTGGTGGTCCCCGAACTGCTTGGACTTTTAGCCCCAGCCTCGACGTTACGTACCTCAGTGGGATGAAAGATGAGGTTGTCCACCCGGAAGTCCCCGTGGACGAGCGTGACTTCACTGTCATTGGTCGGCAAATTATTCATGAGCCAATCAGACAGCCGATCCATAGCCGGGATGTCCCTGTGGCTGGAGGCTCTGTACTGTTTCGTCCAAGTTGACACCTGGCGGAGACACCGTGAACATTCTTACAGCTTTAATGTTGCTGGCAAAAGTACAACAACAAGGCCTGTCCTGCACCCTGAACCTTCAGCTTTTGGTTTACAAATCCTGCTCCATATCCTCTACACCAGAGGTCCTCAACTGTTTTTCAAATTTATCAAAATTTACAAAAATTTGGGGGACTGGGCAAGAAGAAAGTTGGTTGGTAAGTAAAGGATACCATGCGGTGAGATTTTAACTGTTTATTGGTCCTGAACAGCCAGTTTAGTACCCCTACTCTATGCCATTAACTAATCCTTTCAAAGAACCAATCATCCTATATGTGTTTTTTTAGGTGGGGTTCTTTGATGTATAGTTCTAGAAACTACAGGGAACATGCAAACTTGGAAGGTATGAGGCCAAAATGCAACCCAGCAAACCACCGTTCCACTTCCCCTTTCATTTTTCCATTTAACTAGCTGCCCAGGAAATAAACATTCACCGGGCGACCAGCCACCAGGCTGGCATACTGCACGGTGGAGCCTGACTTTTAATAGCTGCACTTGACTCTGCAATGAGACCCCGAGCGCAATAGCTGCATGAAAACAAAGCCGCTCCAGAACAAAATGAGGAAACACACCGGGAGCCTGTGCAGGAGTGCTGATGGATGGTCACATGGGCACGAGGCCACGCAAACCGCGAGGCGCGGTCACACGTCTGTCGGCGCCGCGCGGGCGTGCACCCTATACCTCAAATGGCGACCTAGGAAGTTTTTTTTTTGCCAAAAATGCAAAGATCATATTTGTGTTCTTGGCAAGAGCATTCTTGCTAACTAATGTCCTAAGAACAAACCTGGGACACAATGAATTATGGGGATTGTTCTGGTTGGCAAGGATGCAACCCATGCATCCTTGATATTTAGGGCGGAGCAAGAACAACATCTGGGGATTTTTGCTGTCCTCCGTACTTCTGATCTTGAGTACAGGAGCTGTGTCCCACTTCAGGGCCTGCATCCTTCGAATGACACAGTCTACAAAGGCATGGGCTTTGTAGGTTGCATCTTTTAAAGGTCGAACAGAAAAGCATCGTCAGACGGGATAGGCGGCGTCAGAATTCAGTGGCTGCACCCTTGTAAGGCTGCATTTGGAGACAAAGTGTGTTGCAGCGGCACGACAAGGCTGTGCCATTTAAAAGGGGCCTTCAAGTGCACTTCAGAAATACATCCTCCTTTTGCCAAGTTGCAAGGGATCCACCCCATGGATGCCCAACATATCCCAAGATTCAGTTCCCAGAAGTAAAGTGGGTGTGTCCCACTTTAGGAGGTGTGCTTTGTGGCACGAATGGGAATGGCGGGAACAGCGGACAGCTGTCAGACCGTTCCATTTGCTGATGCTTTCCAATCAACCTTTGAAGGATGCAGCCCATGGTCTGACTAATAATTTCCTATTTGTGTCATTAGCTGTTTCTACCCTTACTCATGCATCATGAACTGTGGCTCCTAGCCGGGACACACCGGGTGTTTCCCAATACCAAGAACGTAAAGATCATACCTGCGGTCATGGCAAGACCGGTCTTGCTAACCTGCCTTCCAAAAACGAACTTGGGTTGCAATAAATAATGGGATTGGTCTGGTTTGGCAAGGATGCAATCAATTTATCTTTGATATTTGGGGTGGAGCAAGACCAAGATCTTCAGATTTTTACCATCCTCTGTACTTCTGTTCTTAAGGTTTGGAATTGATCTTTGGCAATGGAAGATAGACGGGTACGTGAAAACACAAGTATGGTCAAGTAGGCATACTGAGAAACACCTGCCTTCATGACCTGCACACAATTAATCTTGGGATAGATTAGGCCATGAAGCTGCATCAGCTGCAACCTTTGCAACGCTGGAAAAAGAGGACACATTTCAAGGCCGCATTTGGCCACCAAATGCAGCTTTCAGAGGATGCAGCCCCTGAACTGGGACACAGCCTGTAATTGTACATCGCATATGATCTTGCCAAGAACACAAGTATGATCTTTGCGTTCTCTGTATTGAGAATACTGGGCTATCAACCTGGCCCGAACAAAGCTCCACGCCACCCCATCCCCATCTACCTGTCTCCTGCAGTAGCCGGGACCTCTTCCGTAGTCTCCAAGCCCCAGAGTGGCCAGGTCCAAGGAATGCAGCTTGGCCAAGACCTCAGCAGCAGCCACGTACAGAGCCGCCTGCTCCGCCACACTCAGCCCAGGCAGCCGGATGTCCCTGAAAATGCGGCCCTGCGAAGTATCTGCCTCATTAAAATACAGACTTTATGTACATGGATAATGTTTGCCCATTAACTCAAAAAAGAGCCGGGACAGGACAAGCCTCGCCTTGAGATTATGGAAGGTACCGGTTAATTCGCACCTGCACGTGCTCCATGACGTAGAACTCAGTGCCGATAACCGACTGGTCTGCGCAGAAGAGCAGGGGCTCTGGTACGGGAAATCCCGTTTCAAACAAGGCCTTCTGCACGCGATACTCCCTGTCCACCTGTGCGCATGAACAGCATGCAGTCGTTTAACGGTAAAGAGACCGATCCTAGAGGGATCATGTAAAACCACAAGCACATTTAACTTGGGGGAAAAAGCCTAAATAAACTGCTCTCATTTGTATAAAGGCACATGTTTGAAGAACCATTCCATTTAATGTTCTTACACAGCGGACAAGTCACGCTGGGGTGACTAGACTTAAAAGTTCGTGTGACTGCACTAGCGAGAGTTATTTATTTCCCATTGCTCTGTCTCCATCTTGCGGGCGTCACTTTAATAACACTTAGAAAACAAGCACGATTTCATACACTTGCCATTCTTCCTAACCTGTTACTTACACACACACATTATATGTATGTGTGTAAAGGGAGTTTCTATGTCACCTGTGTGGAAGATAATATGCATGAGGCTAAATGCCACTGCAATACATTAGTCTAAAGTATCTAATTCTTTGATCAAGCAATGAACGGGCAGCTTATAGCTTTCCAGAAGAAATAATGTTAAGCGCACATCCAAGAGCAAGACGACACCTTGTGAGCTCCAGGAAGCAGCTCTCCTGGAGGTTTCTTTCTGAGAACGTATCTCCGTTTAGACGTCTGCAGAAGAAACGTGGGGTTGGACTGTCCTTTTCTGCAGAAAAACAGAGACACAAGAACTAATTATTAGGGTTGGCAACTTTGATCAGCTTGCTGCCGTGAGATTTTCAATTAGAGACAAGTCTGTACACACATTTACATGCATGTAACAGCTTTGTTACCTTGTAAATCGTTTGTACGGTTTGCAAACTGCCCCAAGTTTATAATGAAATAGAATATATATGTAATAAGATTTCTTGCCTGATCTTGTGAGTAAGAAAGCGAGAGTGTCTCGCCAAATGCGTGATAGATGTCAACCCTCTATTATATTGTATAATATTGCATTACATCACATTACCTGCCAGATACCTACCCATACTGCTTGACAATGAATGTGTCGCTGTTTATGTCCCGTAGTTTATCCGACAAATATTTCTGTAAATTCGCGATATTGAACTGATGCTGCTCCCGGACAGCGGTTATTTCCTCGTCCATATTTAATATAACAGGTATCCGATACCAGAAAACTTCAGTAATGCTTGTCGTTTAAATCAGGAACCAGAGAACAGAGAGTTCAAAGTCCGGAGCAAAGTACAGTCATGCACAGATTCCGGGTAACACCATTGTTGATTCCACTTAAAAACTTTGACAAATTACGAATGATTTCGTGGCACTACAGAAGGATGTTTGTTTTACCGTTGTATGTTTCTGTGTATATTTAAAATGTGTTAAAAATAATTTGGGATACATTGATTGAAAGTGTATTAAATTTGTGGTAGGAACTTTTGATGTTGTTTCTGGTCGGACGAATTATAGTGGAGCTCCAAATAAGCTGTTGAAGTGCCCGTAGTGCAGACGTGTCATAAGAATTCGGGAGAGGCGTGGGAATCTGTGTTCATTTTCCACCGATCTAAGCGGAAAGGAGGCGTTCAAATGACGACTGTGGAAGAACTGAAGCTGAGAGTCCAAGAACTGGAGAATGAGTTGTTAAAATGTAAGCTAAAACAATGTTCCGGGAGCGATGGTGATGGCAGTCATGGTCATCACAGACCCAGAATCGAGAAGATGAGCGGTGAAGTGGTGGACAGCAATCCTTACAGGTGATAGGCGCTGCTTACATGTGCCGTGTTGGTGATCCGCTGAGCACGACTTCAAATAAACAATCTGTCTTACGTTTCATACGCGATTTGTTAATGTCTATCTATTGCTTCCCCCTTCCAGTCGTCTCATGGCATTGAAAAGGATGGGCATTGTTGAAGACTACGAGGTGGGAAGGACAACGATGTCCCACGTATCTCTCGTAGCTTGATGACTATATTCTGCTTACTTTGGCCAAGAAGGGAAACATCTGTGTATTTTACACGTCCTCTCCTTTCAGAAAATCCGCACATATACGGTAGCAGTGGTTGGAGTCGGGGGTGTAGGGAGCGTTACTGCCGAAATGCTCACAAGATGTGGAATTGGTAAGGTAATAGACACTTTCATTTAATTTGCAGACATTATGTACAAAGACATTACTGGTTCTGACTGCTGGCAGAGCGGTTTCGGTAAACGTGTAGTATTTTGAGCAAGTTGAGGGAGGCGTAAAGACAGTTTATAAAGTATCTATTATTATTATTATTATTATTATTATTATTATTATTATTATTTGAGGTTGGTTTTTAAGTGATGCATTTTATCATTAAATCATGCTTACTTTCTCTTTGTTTTGTGCTGCAGTTGCTCCTATTCGACTATGACAAGGTGGAACTTGCCAACATGAACAGGCTCTTCTTTCAGCCCCATCAGGCTGGACTGAGCAAAGTGGAAGCTGCTGAACACACATTGAGGTGAGTAGTCAGTGCACTGAGCTGAACAAGACGCCTGGGTTAATCCCCCGTTCTCTTGATCATATTATGTATTCATGTTTTGTTTTTTATATATATATATATATATATATATTGCTTATTTTAATGGCCAAAGATGACGGCACAGAATGAAATTCCACAAATACATAAATATACAAGAAAGAAGCTTTCACCTTCCTCATGTTCAGCACCCTTAGGGAAATATATAGCGTTATGCTGTTCTGTAAGTATCCAAGGTTTGACAGGTTGTGGCTCATGGATGATCGCTTTGGGAACCTTTCAGGATCTGCTTATCTTGAAACATTTCATCTCCATTTGCTCCCCCTCTCTCCACCCAGGAACATAAACCCAGACGTGGTGTTCGAAACCCACAACTACAACATCACGACCATGGACAACTTCACGCACTTCATGGAGCGTATTAGGTGAGTGATGTCACCCAGGCTCCGCGCCCATAAGATACGACCGGCACTTCAGCAGACCCCTTGTACTGCTTTGTGGAGCATCATGCTTCACTGTAACACCGACCCATTAAAATGTTTTGGGTGTTCCTCTGCTGTCACATGATCAGCTGCCTCCCCTGTGTCTCGCAGTCACGGGGGGCTTCAGGAAGGATCACCGGTGGACCTGGTACTGAGCTGCGTGGACAACTTCGAGGCCCGCATGGCCATTAATGCGGTGAGAGCCCCGCCTGCCCGACCACATTAAGCCCAAGGGATCATCTCTGCCAATGGTTGGGGTTTTTGCTGATCTAGTTTCTAAATGGGTTTTATATTTATCTATTAATCATTAATTGTGCATGGCTCAGTGGGTTAGGATGCCGTGCCTGTGATCAGAAGGTCACCATTTCGAATCCCAGGGTTGACAGAGTGATGTCACTGTCAGCAAGGCCCACAACCCTAGCATCTGCTAAATAAAAAAGAAATTGAATTTAATTGTATATTTGTGTGGAATGTTTTCTGAAATAACTGTCACACTCCATGTTCATTACTTCAAAGGGATAATTTACTGACAGAGTTCAGCTTGAGTGTGCTTTGGAGAAGTGTGTAACACGCTCCTGAGTGCCACATCTACACGTTCCTGCAGGCCTGCAATGAGCTGAGCCAGATCTGGATGGAGTCAGGGGTCAGCGAGAATGCTGTGTCAGGACACATCCAGCTCATCATCCCCGGGGAAACGGCCTGCTTTGCGGTACGCCATTGGCTATAGGACCCACCGTCACTCTGCTCGATAATCTGCTTCATTTACTTAGCTGTCCCCTTCCTACACCAGTGTGCCCCTCCCCTCGTGGTGGCAGCAAACATCGACGAGAAAACGCTGAAGAGGGAGGGCGTGTGCGCCGCCAGCCTACCCACCACCATGGGCGTGGTGGCTGGCATTCTGGTGCAGAACGTCCTCAAGTGAGTCCTTAGCATAGCGCTGTGTGGTTCGGATTGAGTACACCGACATCTTTAGTCACTGTGACACCGGCTAACCTGCTTAGCGTCTTTGCTAAGGAAGCAAGGTGGTGTCATTTTCATAGTGCAGCATGCTGATTGGATGTTGCTTATTGGATGTTGCTGATTGGATGAGGACTCAAAACTGAGTGGGCACTGTGTAATGGGGTCATGCATATAGATACCAATGAAACGTTACAGATCTGCTAAAAGTCGGGATATAACTTATAATATTTACAACATTTTGGCAAATGTGAAATGTTTCTCATGAACAAGACCTGTTCCTGCTCAGGTACCTCCTGCGCTTTGGGACAGTCAGCCACTACTTGGGCTACAACGCCATGCAGGATTTCTTCCCCAGCATGTCCATGAAGGCCAATCCACAGTGCGAGGATCGCTACTGCCGGGAGAGGCAGGTGGAGTTTCGGGTGAGAGGCTCTGGGATTCATTCATATCTTTATCTGTATTTGCTGTTTTGTAATAAGAATGAAAGACTTTCAATTTCATACTGGATGATTGAATGATTTAGGTTGTTCTGTTTTAATGTGTTTTTGAGATAATTTTAGTAATCTCTCAACACGCCCCCCCCCACAGAAGAAGGAAGTGGAACGGCCCAAACAGGAAGTGGTCGAAGAGGAGGAGCAGGTTGTTCATGAGGACAATGAGTGGGGTGGGTGTGCATCTCTCCAGACGGGACCATTATCACGTAACCAATCCAGGTTGCCCTGATAATTCTGCTTGCTGTTCACATGCACATCACACAAACATTTGAAAAAAGTAAAACCGACAAACTCAAAATAGAAACTTTGATCTTATCATAAAAAACACACAGTACCCAAAAGTGCATCGTCGTCTGTGCGGTTTTACTCTAAAATGGAATGCATGATGGTGCTGATGATAACTAATTGTGTATCACTGTACTGAATGAACCTGTGTCTTCAACAGGCATAGAGCTGGTCTCCGAGGTAACGGAGGAGGAGCTTAAGGCCGCCTCAGGTCCAGTGCCAGACCTCCCTGAGGGGATCACCGTGGCATATACCATCCCTGAAGAGGTCAGTTCACCCCCGTATTGCAGATGGTTTTTTCCGTTCAAAAACCAGAGCTGCCACCTCTTCCTAGTTCATGTTCCAGCTCCATAAAACTAGAACAGAAAGAATCATTTAAGGAAATCGTCCCCTGTTGAATGGGCCACATGGGTTTGATTCCCCTTTCGCAGTAAATTCCACCTCACCCGTATTTTGAACTGTAACCCTGACCAATCTGTCTGGATGTCTGTTCAGACAGGAAATGATTCTCAGGTGTCCTGAGCTTGAAAAGGAAATACAAATGGCCAATTTGACTTAATATACTGATAACTTTGACAGTGTAATCAGTCAGTAACTGTTCAATTGCAGATTTAAATCTAAAACCATTGTTAAAAATGTCATGAATATATGTCCCATTGACATCCCCCAAATGATCGAGTTCCTGTAAATGACCCTGATTCCTCACCTGTTTTATGCCCCCCCCGCACCTGCACCCTCCCGCAGAAACCCACACTGGGGCCTGAGGAGGACACGGTCCCGGAGACGGAGCAGAGCTTGGAGGAGCTCATGGCTCAGATGAGGAAGATGTAGCCATAGCAACAGGGAAACGACCCACCCCACTGAGGGCACCAGAAACGTGTTCAGGCAGACGGCAAGAAAAGGCGGAGCTTCAGACGGCTGGCTGGAGTTCTGGTCTTAAGGACTGTATTTCTGTCTTAAGATAAAAAGACTTCTCATGCTTAAGTCTCCTTCCCATTAATTATTAAATACATCCCTGCTAGTTAATCACTGTACTGTAATTACCTGCCTGTTACATGGCTCAGCATGATGGCCAGGCGACAGAGGAAATCCCAGACCTCCCGCTGTCTAGGCCTCAGACGTCATGCTGGCGGTCACTCCTGCTGCGTATTGATACCTGTCCTTCCTCCTGTGTGCAGTTTAACCTCTAACACTGATTAAAAATGCAAAAGAAGCCAGTATACACTTCAGGACAGAGTCTGGCATCTGTTGGCCTGAGCTCTGGCCAGTCGCTGTCCGTTACCATATCCGGGTGGTGGTGTTTTATCAGCTGGAGTGCTACATTTCATGTGACCACCAGGGGGCACCATGTGTGTGTGTGTGTGTGTGTGTGTGTGTGTGCGTGCGAGGGAGGGAGGAAGAGGCTGGTTCCAGGGGACCAGCATTTGGGTGGTTCTCTGCGGTCCTGGCCCGGCCCCAGCTTTCCAGAGAGGGCTGTGCCCCTTATCCCAGACAGTCCAAATTTTCGCTCCCTCCCTGAGGCCTGCGCTGAGAAACACAGCTGGGATCTGGAATGGCTGCTTCTAACCAGACAGCTGGGATCTGGAATGGCTGCTTCTAACCACACAGCCTACGCCCTCCTCTGACGTAACTGAATGTTTAAGTGGACCTATTACGCTCATTTTCATGGTTTATAATTCTATTTTGTGGGTCTACTAGAATAGATTTACATCTATTTTTCCACATACTGTGCATCTCTATTCACTCTCTATATCTGTGAAACACTGTTAGAGTTTTAAACCCCACCCCGATGAGCCCAGTGTGCTCTGATTGGGCAGCTGCCCGATTGGTCAGCTTGCCATACATGTCCCGCCCCAGTTTTTCAGTCTGCAGACAGATCGTTAAGTGGCTAATTAGAATTGTGTTACGAGGTGACCTCACCATGACCCTGTAATAACATGCATCCTGGTGATCCGATCAGAAGTGGCCAGCGCTAATTACAGGTGTGAACACACCCAATATGCATTAAGGAAAGTGAGATCCGGTTAGAATCGCATGTTAATGGCAGGTGTGTGGATGGACATATTTAGCACTGTCCACTTGTGATTGGATCACCCAGGATGCATGTTAATGCCAGGTGTGAAGTAAGGGCTGAAATTTCAACAAGGCGTTTTGGGCGGATTAGAGAAGAGTGGTTTGGGTGGGGAGTTACTCCTTTTGTACTCTGCAGACCGTTTACATGCATATAATGTATATGATGCATTAAAGAAAAGGGGACTAACAGAAAAGCATAATAGGTCCCCTTTAGAGAGACAGAGGGCAGAGCTGCGATGTATAGGGTTCAAAGCTGACTGGGCCCTGTGCCGGCAGTGTGACCGCAAGCCGAATTCGGTGGTGGTTTTGGCGAATGGCTAACGCCAGAGGTGAGCTGCACATTGCGGGGACTGTGGTGTGAAACAGAAAACATGGATCGGCAGTAAAACACCAGGGGATAGTCAAAGTATTTTAATACTGATGGGGTTTTGGAAGACGTTGCAGCTAATGCTTCATTTTCTGTACGCTGCGCAGGAGCGCTTTGGTGTACAGCTTCTCCGAGAAGCATTCTTGGTCGTTTCAGTCATTTGGCAGTTTGGATGCTCCTGGTGCTGTTATTGACCCAAAGGTGCCAAAGCACTGGATTTGTCCCTTTAACGACCGAATAATGAGGACCTCTAGAGGAAAGTGAAAAGCTCCGCCCACCATAACCAGGTAAGCGCTTTGACGGGGTCGTCAGGCTCTGAGGGGAGGTCACCTGTGGGCAGGGCTGGCCCCGGGGTGCAGGGAGGGGCCGCGAAGGCTGAAGGTGTCGCCGGCAGACGACTGCTGGGAGGGGGCTTTCCCACCCACCAGCGAGGGCTCCGCCTCCTTGATCTCCATGGCCCGCTTGTACAGCTCGGCTGCCTTCTCGAAGTCTCCCTCCTCGTAGCTGGAGAGAAAGTGTGTGAGTGCAGCCGCTGCGACACCCCACCCGTACCTCAGGCGCTACAGTGGCTTTTTATGGCCAACAGGGGGCCCCCAAAACGCGGCACACCTCAGCACGGCCAGGTTCTTCAGCGTCTCGCCCACACGGGGGTGCATGCGCCCCAGGCTATCCTCGTAGATCTTCAGGGCCTGTTCATAGAGCGGCAGCGCCTCCCCATGCTTCTTCTGAGGGTGGAGGAAGACAGGACCAGTCACGCCAGCGTGGGATTCAGCATCGTTAAGCTGCAAAGTTTTCCTACCTGACTGAACTACCCCCACCACGGACTCACCAACTGGCAGTAGAGCACAGCCAGGTTGACCAGCGCCGTGGCCACGCTCGGGTGTTTGGGTCCGAAGCTTTTCTCCCGGATCTCCAGGGCCAGCTCATATAGCGGAACCGCCTTCTCCGGCTTTCCCTGGAGAGCAGGAAGACGGGAAGACTATTCTGTGAGACCGGGCTTCTCATATACACGCTGCAGGTTTAAATCTAGGGAGCGACTGTTGTATCTAACAAAAACCTTGAAATTTCCTAGTGAAGTTTATCTAATCTGATTTATTAAGTGTCAACAAATATTATCAAATGGTCAGATGCTCTAAGGATCAGCGGCTGTGGATACAGCGCCTTTCCCTCACCCTGCTCTTGTACAGCATGGTCAGATGCTCTAAGGATCAGCGGCTGTGGATATAGCGCCTTTCCCTCACCCTGCTCTTGTACAGCATGGTCAGATGCTCTAAGGATCAGCGGCTGTGGATATAGCGCCTT
>JABFEA020000085.1:16325439-16337682 GCA_019775915.2 Cyphomyrus plagiostoma
GCTGCAGAGCAGGGGGTCGTTACCTGGTAACAGACGCCCTCAGGAGCAGTACGCACACAGAGCTGCAGAGCAGGGGGATGTTACCTGGTAACAGACGCCCTCAGGAGCAGTACGCACACAGAGCTGCAGAGCAGGGGGTCGTTACCTGGTAACAGACGCCCTCAGGAGCAGTACGCACACAGAGCTGCAGAGCAGGGGGCTGTTACCTGGTAACAGACGCCCTCAGGAGCAGTACGCACACAGAGCTGCGTTCGATCTCCTGGCGGCGCTCTGCCAAATAGCCGTCGGCGCCGTCCGCAGGGAAGCTGACGCTCACAAAGAAGTGACCCAGGCCCTCACACAGCCTCTGCAGGCGGGGGGCGTAGCCCTAGAGCACACGGACACTTCCAAGTAGACCAGAACCGAAAGGAAACTAGACAGCATGTATCACATGTTGTTGTTATCGCCTCCTTCAGGTCAGGAGGGGTACTGAAGGCCAAAAGACAACAGTCACTACAGGGAGTCTGCGGTCACCTGTGGGGAAGCAGTGGTGTCTGTTGTGCTCACCTGGACAAAAGCCTCAACCTCAGCCTGCGTCTCGGGGGCGTACATGAGGTAGCAGCGTACCGTGTTGCTCCAAAGGGCCTGGGAGACGTGTGGCGACACCTGCAGGAGGGAGGCCACCGCCGTGTCCCAGTCGTCTGAAAGGCACAGATGCAGCTGGATCACAGCTGCTGGAGATGAAGATGACGGCGCAGCGCGAAAAAGACCTTCACCTCTGCTGACGTTGGCAAACGGGCCCTCCACGTCGATCAAGCTGTGAGCAAACTCGGGCCCCCGGAAGGTCTGCTGCAGCTGCATCATGCTGCCCATAGAGGGCTCACTGCCCAGCGCTGCGCCACTCCAGTACTCACACTGACTCCCTGCGGCTTCAGAAAACAGACACGGGGGACACATTCATCCACGCATCATGCAACAGCTTATCCAGGACGGGGACTGGGGGGGGGGATAGTGGGGTCAGGGTTATGCTCACTAATAACAACTAAAACTGTAAGTAAACATTTTCATAAACTGAAAATAAGATACGACATTAAGAAAAACTACAACTGAAAGTTAACTACAAATATTGCTCCCGAAAGTAACAAAAATACATAAAACAAAGGTCAAATACTTTCTCCTACCATTTTAAATACTATTAGGCAAAAGTAATGATTTGTTTACTTTTAATTTAATATTATAATACCTGGAACATGTTCTACCCCTTTTGGGGACACTAGTACATAATGTTTATTCAGTGTTATATAGTTTATTCAGTATTATTTATGAAACACCTCAACAACTTTCAGTTCCCTGGGAATAATTACTAAGGCATAAAATGAAACTATAAAATATAAAATATACAAAAACGAAATATTTCTGTAAAATAAAAACTTAATTAAAACCATGCTAAAAGCTAACTAAAGCTATTTAAACATGGAAGATTTCAAATGAAAGTTGAAAATAACTTTAAAATAAAGCTAAATAAAAAAATCAAAACTGTAGCTACACTGGAGGAGATGCCAGCGCATCACAGAGCACACAGCGATTTAGAGACAGTCGTTTGGCTGCATGGCTGTCGGTCGTAGGAGGACACTGCAGTAGCTGCAGGAAACTTGCAACCGCAAACACGAACGCGCTGACTCACCACAGACGGCAGGAACAAATAAAAAAATCTGTCAAACCTCGGATGTCCTGTTTTTCTGTGCGGCTGAAGGAAGTTTCCATTCCTAAGTGCATCCCTGCACATGATCTCAGCTTAATAATGCCCTATTGCTCAGAGCGCCCCCCATAGGCCACGCCCTGACCTGCGGCGCCGCTCGGGCTGTCGTCTTCGTCCGAATCGGCCGGGTCGTACACCTGGATCCCCTGCGCCTGCAGCTGCTGCAGCTTGGCCTCCAGGTCTCGCTTGGCCCTCAGAAGGTCCTGTATCTCCTTCTCTTTGGTCTCCCGGAAGATCTACGCAGCACACGGGCCGAGTGAGCGCCCCGCGCGAGGCGGAACAGGCGCGCTGGCCGCTGACGGCGCTACTCACCTTGAACTGCCGCTTGACCTTGTCGCGGTCGTGCTCGAAGGTCGCCGCTCTCTCCATCGCCTGGTACTTCGCTTCGAGAGCACCCTCCTTCTCACGCAAAATCTTCTGGTAGGTCTTCTGCAGAGCCTGTGGGAGCCCCGAACATGAACTGCTCCCTCAGACTCATCGCGTAGGACGCTTTCACTGTCGGCCAATCAACATTCGGGAAACCCAGCAACCCACCAATCACGACAAGCAGTGAACAAACTAAACATGTAGTGCCTCTGCAATCGCTGTGAAGACCAGGCTGTACCTTTCAGTCAACGAAAATACTTTAGTGACACACAGACCTTTGCCATAGGGAATGTCTGCCTGTTGAGTCGCACCCACTCAAACTCGTAGCAACTTACTGATCGGTAGCTCAGCTGCGTGACCAGAGTGGGTGAGAAGACCCCAGCCACCCCGCAAAGAAGTATCGAGTGACCAGGATTAGTAAACTACAGTACATCGATTGGTCCGATTGATCTGTCCTGACATAATGCACCAGTGTGTCCCCATAACCCAACCAGGACTGCTAACATCTATCTCAACAGTCCTGAGCTATCTTTTGTCCCTGACTCCAACACAAGGGTGCCTTAAAAGGGCCCTAAAAAAATTGGAAAATAGTTGGATTCGTCTGGATTGGGGGTGCAACATTATATGCTTTCATGGGGGGCAAAATCTCTAGGGGACGCTATGCTCCCAAGTCCCAATTTGCTATTACCGCTTTATACAACCTTTGGCACCCAGCCTGAATAAGGCAGCCAATCAGATAAGCCGAGCCGGAGGATTTGCCCAATAGGGTTTGGGTGTAGGGTGGCACTTAGTAAGCCCCGCCCCTCTGCACTCCCCCTGACCTGAAGCTCCGCCCGCAGCCTCTTGTTTTCCTCATCCAGCTTGGCCTCCTTCTTCTGCAGGGCAGCCACCTCGTTGCTCTTGCTGACGCGCAGGATCTCGTAGTCCTTGCGCAGCCGCTCCAGCTCCACGCCGCACTCCAGGTCCACGGAGCCAGTGGACTTGAAGCTGGCGCCGATGGCGCGTGGCCCGCGCCGGAACGAACTGCGCACAAGGCGAGCCTTGGGCTTCACCTCCACGGGGATCTCGCAGGCCTCGCCGCCCCCGCCGCCGTAGGCGTCCTCGATCACCTCCCCCCCCGGGCCCACCAGGGACGAGGCTGTGCCCATGCCAAGGCTGGCGCGTCTCTAGCTTTGGGCCGGGCCGGGACACATACAGGCCTCTGTAAGGGACACAGACGGGCCCACTGTGGAGAGAGTTCAAAAGGGTTCAAAAAACATCAAACTATCCTTCCAAGATGTCGCACTAAACCTCTGTGCCTGTGATCAGAAGGTTGCTGGTTCAAGCCCCAGCCTTAGCAGAGTAGCCACATGTCTGTGTGCCCCTGAGCAAGGCCCTCAACCCCCAGCTCCAGGGGTGCTGGCTGACCCTGCGCTGTCACTCCAAACTTGCTCTCACCTGCCTGTGTGTCTCATGAAGAGCAAGATGGGGTAGATGAAGAGATCAATAATGTGTCACTATTCTATTCAAAGGGGGTAGTTTTCCTGGAAAATGAACTCAAATGCCACGCGATCTTCGACGTTCTTTAAAATAATAACAGCCTTTACCACAGCTGCTTGCCACCACCCCAAAGTCTCAAAGTCATCAGATTCGGCTGCATTACAATCGATGCATGCACTCATAGTTGCTGTTGCAGTCATTTTTCAAAGTCAAAATCAATCGCCTGTCAGCAAATCTTCTTCAAAAAGCTGGGAAATGCTGCTTGCATAAGTGTTCAACCCCTGCGTGTCCTAGAGAATAAAGAACATTTTAAAGAACTTCATGTCGTAAAATAAGAATAGAGCACAAAAAAGGTCAGCAGCTGAACATCTCCAACCCTACGACACAGGCATAGACCAGGACGTCCCTCAGGCAAACACACAAATGGGTAAATGCGGAGGGAAGCCACAATGAGGCCAACAGTCACTCTGAATGGGAGAGTGGCAAGAAAGAGGATATTACTTAGGAGGAACTACATGAAAGCATGGGTGTTTATCAAAATGGCAACTTTCATTGCCAAAGTACATTTCCAGTACTCAAGAACAGAAGTACAGAAGGCAGTAAAAACCCCCGGATGTCATTTTGCCCGGGTGCAAGGAGAACAATCCCATGATTTCCATGATTCATTACGTCCCGAGTTGGGGGGGGGGGGGGGAGTCAGCAAGCACGGTCTTTACCTTCCGGGTATCGTTACACATCTCAAGTCTGGATTGTGATAGTAAAATGTAACAGCTCCTCTCACTTACTAAATATTAAACGAACACCATCAGCGGACTTAACCTCTAGTATCAATGAAAACGCAAATATTACATTTTGTTTATTCCAGTTCGACGGAATGGAACGCCTTGAAAGTTAGTTATACCCTTAATAAACTAAATTAAGTCGTTTATAATTTCAACTCAGTTCACTGGCCGTGCTATTACAAGTTGTCAAATCGTTTAAGAAAGTAGAATATTTTCTTCTAATTGGTTATATAAATTAACGTGAGACCTATAAAAATGTTAATCAAAACTGCTGGTGTGCGACATATAAAATGTCATTTCATCGTTCCAGCGCTTGATGCATATGGGTAATTAATTATTAGATATAACAAATGACTGTCATGATGTAACTGACGCTTCCTCGCAGTGTGACTGACGAACACTGGAGGAAAGCCGACGTGCACGGAGACCAATTTCCCGTTATCTTTAAGCCTAAAAAACCCTATCTGTGTCAACAATTAAAACGCGGAGGCCCTTGTGACATTTAGGAAGTGATCGCTTTTTAAAAAACGAAATGAAGTGTGGATTACGTTGAAAAGTAGGAATTTAATGGTTTCCCGTCACACGGTTTGGACACGGAGAGACATGAGATGGCATGCACACACATGATGATGAATAAAAGTTATTCAAGTCTGAGTAATTTTTACCCAAGAGGTGCATTTGACTTGCAGTAAAGGTAGCACGGCCAGCACATACCGTTCTGAGGAAAAAGTTCTATATCGAGTCACTAAAGTCTCTCATTTCCGAGTGCAATTCACTAAGTGAACATTATGTTGAAGAGCTCCGAAAAGAAGAAACCAGTTTTTTTATTTAACTAGCTGGTAATCATACTGGCTAAGATGACATTTTCGGGCGATGGCAGAAAATAACTTTCCCTAAATCTAACCTCAGCTTCCCGGCTACCCCGGTAACCAGCATATCAGCCTACGGGTCCTCACCCAGCCCAAACCGAACCGGCCGACGGACTGGCGTATTTTTTTTTTATTTGTCTGTGTTTTGGCCCCGAGTCAACTGAGGGTAAAGCGTTTCATTAAAGCTCGCTTGTGTTATATATTAATTCATTTATTACTTGATTCAAACCTCTTCTCACTTTGGTGATTAATGAAAGTTTTCTTGATACGTTTATTAAGTCAGAAATTGAATAAAATAAAATAAAATACAATGAACTTAAGCTTTATTTGCTGTTTGCCATTTATACAAGTATGAGAACAGGTACATTAGAATGTGTGCATCTTCTCATATCGTATCTTGCTGTCCTTTTAAAAACATTCACACAAACCCAGGAGAGAGTGAAGCTTGGGGTCTGTTTGGAAGGTCAGGCGTTCATCCCCTGTAGTCCCTGAAAAAGCAGGTCAGAAATCCAATTCACTGCTTTGTTGATGCTTACTCAAGTTCCACATCCCAGTGGAAGTTCAGATTCATAAAGTAAATATCCAGATGAAGATTTTGTTTCAACCATCCAGTTGGGTAGAAAGAATGAGTCACAGAGTACTCAACTGGTTGGTTGAAGTAAAATTTTGGTCTGGATTTTTACTTTCTGGATCTGAACTGGCCACCTCTGCCACTCCCTACATTACAGATTTTTGCATTTCAAACAATGTCCAAGAAATAACTTAAATATGTATATAATGTAATTAATAATATGTAATTAATACTGTACCAAAACAAGTTCATGAAAACTCTACCAGTACATTTTTTATTGACTTATTAACAGCTGTTAGAGTAACAGATGCAGGTGGGCCACAGTAGGCACTGGCTGATATATATATACTTAAAAAATGTATTTTTTTGAGTGAAGATCAGAGAACAGAGTCACACTGATCCCCAGAGCAACTAGGCTTAAGGACCTAAAAGCATGAAACATGAGTCACTTTGCTTCATAGTTGAATGCAGTCACTAATTAGCTGGAAGCAGAACTGACATTCTGCTTCTTTTGCCTTTTGTGTCTCCTGCAGAAAAATTGAACCAAGGATCTCTGGTAGGTCTTGGCAAGAAAGAAATATAAAACTGGGTCCAAGACTCCGCTGAGACAAGTCAAGGATGAAGTGATCCTGTTGCTGAACACGATGGAGACCATGTCTACATCTTTCCGTCCGGAGGCCTGGATGTAGATAAAGCGGTTGATGTGGTAGGGGATGAAAGTTATGGAGAAGTTCAGAAGGATCAATGTGATCATCTTGACCGCCTTTCTCTCCACCGACTTCTTTCCTGACTGCCTTAGGCTCCACAGGCGATGGAGTATCAGGATGTAGGAGCCCAGTATGATGATGCTGGGGAGCAGAAAAGCCACGGCTGTGGGTAGCAGTGCTTTGGCTGAGGTCTTCTCCAGGTAGAGCTGGCCACACACTGTCCTAGTCAAGTTGTCCACCTTTAGAACCTTCTTAGACAGCAGCATGGGGGCCGAGCAGACAATCAAGGAGATCCATAAGACGACGCTGACCACACGTGTGTACAGGGGCCTTTGCCGGAGCACCAGAGACCTGACTGGCACGACAATGGCCAGGAAGCGGTCCAGACTGATGCAGGCCATGAAGAAGAGACTACAGTACATGTTAAGGTAGAAGAGGTACCCAATCAGAAGGCAGAGGGTCTCCCCAAAGGGCCAGTTATTGTCCATGAGGTGGTAGGTGGCACGCATGGGCAGAACCATCACGTAGGAGAGATCTGCCACAGCCAGATTCATTAGGAAGACTTTGGAGGGTGAGATCTTCTTCTGTCGGCTGAAAACGCCCAGAGCCAAGGCGTTTCCTGGAACCGCAATGATGAAGATCACGATGTAGAAGGAAGCAAAGAGGACGTTCTCCAGGTGAGTCTCCTTGACCTGCCAGCTGGTCATCTCTACGTCGCTGCCGTTCCTCAGCATTTTGGGGACGCTCTACCTTTCACTGTAGCCAGAAGGAGAATCAACAGCATGAGATAACTGGGGACTGTGTAACCTGGGGAGTATGTAGTTATTCAATCATTTAGTGTCTAGTCATCTGAACGTAATACATGCTGTTCTCTCAAGGTTAAACAGGAAGGAGGTACTCTGAAAATGTCTTGCAGCTTTGTTTGAGGATTTAACTGAAATGAGGAAACATTCATCACTTTTTTTATTCGCCATTCTTATCTTTGTCAAACAAAAGAATCTTCATGCCTGTGAAGAGTTTGCCACCACACTTCCCCCCGGCGGCTGCATCGCAGCCTCCGGTGCCGGTTTCAGTATCAGTAGTGAAGACCACAGAGAGACATGCATGGTCGATGGCCACCTGTGCCATTCTTACATCTTTACTTCCTGCTTGAATGAAGCCAAAAGGTTTACGGCGCTAAGGGCTACGGTTGCAGGGTTAATAGGTTATTTCACACCAGGCATTGAGAATAATAAGTCAGCTGCCTTCAAACCAGCACAAAAGGTCCCTGCATTGACACACAGTAAAATGGAAATAACATTACAAACAAAACGCTACCAGTTTGATTTGTTTTTATATAAGAAAAAAGGGCACCACCGTGGTGCTGTTTATTCTGGATAAACAAGTAAATCATTTATTTCTAATGCGTCTCTCACAGACAGAATCACAAAGCTCTGTATCGCTGTTGATTCTGGGATGTACATAAATCCAAAACAGATATAATCTGAATTTTTACATAGTTATTTCAGCAGTTTTTTTTATATTTCTGTTTAATCAATACCCCAATGAAAACACAAGCACTTGCCATCATAGTTAATCAAAACCGATTAGACTGTGGGATTATTTTGCAGAAATTAATGAGCAGCCTCACCAAGTTGCCCTTGACACCCAAAAAGTTCCACTGGCACCCCGTCCTGCTCTGACACCTTGGGCTTCCAGACGAGTCAGATGTTATGGTGCTGATTGAGCATGCAGATATGCAGCTGTGATACAGCCACATACGGTCTCATTTGGCCCCTCCCTATGTCAGCAGGCTCTCCACAGAGTTTTGAGTGTAGTTCCGTTTCATTTCTAAGCATCTAAGCATCTGGGTAGATGGGCTGAATGGCCTCCTATCATTTGTATAGTTCTTATGGTTAGGAGGGGATGCGGTGTGTGTGTTGTGTGGGCTGGGCCAACCAATTTCAGGCTCAGTCCATCTCAAGGCTGGGCAAATCTCAACCAATCACAGATGTTTCTATTATTGTGCTTAGGAAGGAAGCTGGACCAAATTTTAGGGCATTTCTTTTGAGTTTTTTCCCAAGACCCCTTCCCTACCCACCCCACAAATCAGAGCTGAAGGTGGGTCCACCTCAAACTTGACCAGGCCTCCAAAATTTCCAAGCTACGTGTCATGTGTCGTAATTCCTTCCAGCAGAAACTTTCAGAACCTCAATTTCTGTGTCGCCGCGATTGTGTATGTCCAAAATAAAAACAAAGGAGGACTTGTGGACACTCTTGAGATGAAATACCCCCACCTCCACACACACAATTTCTTTAGCATTTTTTTACCTGTTTGTCTACTAGAGGAAGTAAGCAGGCCTTAAAGCCTGGGGTTGGACTTAAGCAGCATCCCCGAGCTGACCAGGGACTCCAGGCCCTGGATGCAAACTGAGGCTTGGGGTTTCAGCTCCTTTGGTGGTGTGACAGCAGCAAAGGCCTGATATAAACTCAGGACAGCCACAAAGCTGAGTTCACATGAAATACCTCTCAATCTGGCAACCCTGTAGCTTGCCTATAATGACACAATATCCCACTTAGTTCCTTATGTTATCTACTCAAAGTCACAGATACTTTAATATCCTGTTGAAGCTGTTTGAATTACATGCAATGTAAAAAGGTACAACAGCTGGGCTGTAGTGGGATTTGGGCTGGAGGCTTGGCAGCTCTGTTGCCAGTTTTTCTGATAGATATCTTTTCATTCCTGCCTTCTGAACATATCATTCTGTGACATACATTGGAATTTCAGCGTAAAGGTATTATATGTATATGAAGATCAGTATGGTGTCTGGTTGTCTCAGTGGTAGTGAAAACTGGAAGAATACAGTGTGCGAGTCAGACTTAATGTTATTTCCACAATTCGCACTGAGACGTGTACCACAGCTATGTTGAATACACACATCGCCCCCTAGTGGACACCCGAGAACAAAGCAGTCTGATGATATTTGACCCTGCAATCTTTTACGCACAAGCACACAGTCCTAACCCACAGAGCAACACATTGCCCTATGAAATGTGTACAGGTGTCCTTCAGTCTTCCAGCTGCTTATCTAGTACAGCTCATGTGGGTCTGCAGCCAGTCCCAGGAAGCAGCGAGCGAGCACACACACTGGGGACCGGGGCTGGGAAATTCCTTTTAAAACAGCATTCAATTCATTTTTTTTTAATAACAAATGTATCATTTGAAGAAACTCAAATATTAAAGTACAATTATACCACAGACAACAAATCATCACACAGTAGCCTAAGTCAGTTATGTGCGACTGGCTGGGAAAGGTGGAACCTGAATTGTTAACCTACTACTGTCTAAAGTGAGAAATAGGACGAGGAGACAAGAAAATACAAAACATTTTTTTATTCAGTCACCCACAGGACAGAAACGGCAGCAGCAGCAAACAAAAGTAAAATCTAAAGTGTGGCTCGAAATTATATTATCAAACAATTGACACCGGCACTGGCCCCAGGTCAAAATAGCTTAACATTTAAACGACATCGTGCCATAAAGTGTTGCCTTCAGATCTGGTTACATCTAACTAGGCTTGCGGATGTCAGCTTCATTCCTCTTCGGATTCGCACATTATTTCACTAGTTTCCTTGCTGGCTAGTTTGAGACATTTTTGCTGGCTCAAATAATTTCCTGCTGTTGGTGGTGAACTGGTGAATTCTCTCCTGCCCCTAATCCTACCTTAGCTACTATATGGTGAGTGTACTGGTATAGAACAGCTGCCATTGCTTCATCTAGGTGGGGGTTACACAGTGGCACTTAGCCAGCTCTCCAATGTGACTCTCCCTGCCGGCTCCTGGATGATGGGCTCCCCCTCTGAGTCTGGTCCCTCCCAAGGTTTCTTCCTTCTCGGGAGTTTTTCCTTGCCACTGTCATCTCTGGCTAGCTCACTGGGGGCTTTGGGTGGGGGTGCTGTAAAGTGCTTTGAGACAATGTAATGTTTTGATAATGCGCTCTACAAAAATAAATATTGTTTGTTTGTTTGGTTGTGGTTGAAGTGGCTCCCCACTGCTTCTATAAAGCACTTTGGGTATCTTGAAAACGCTATATAAATGTAATTCATACATTCATTCATTCAGTCTGTCCCTAGTGGCAGATCCCATTAAGCGACAAGGAGCCATTAGGTAACACAAATGAGGAAACGTGTGTTAGATGACTTAATGGTTACCTACATAAATCTTCAAAAATCTGAATGTGGATTCCTGCCATTGAATGTGTAGATATTCTTCAAATTAGATTTTTCTTCTTATTTATTTTTTTTAATAAAGACGTTCGACCTCTCAAACCTGCTGGGAACACCCTTACCACTGGGAACACAGGGAGGACATTATTTTTATTATCGTCATATTTGCCTTAATATAATCTGCACAGAAATGGTCCTCATATTGTTTTAAAGCTATTGTCCAGTTCTATATAGGTTGAACTAATAATATGCCATCCCCATATGAATAACTACCATGTAATAACTGATTAAAATATTGAAAATTCAATTTTAAAAAAAACTATATTTCAAAATTGATCAATTTGTTACTAAAGCTAGCTGATAATGTCATATCTCCAGAAAATTTGGCCTTTGGTTTTTTAGAGTGTTGCTGAGATATCTTGATGTAAATGTAGCGTCACATGGTTTTATGTCACTAAAGGGCCTTTTTAATGGCAGCCAAACTGATATGAGATAACACGTTGGTGTAAGTAATAACATTAATTAAAGTTGGTACGGTATTAACAAATATACTACAATGAAATTTAATGGAAGCTTCATTAATACCATTGAAAAGGTCTACATGGGTAGTAAATATGGCTAATAAATGCCCTGCGTTCATCAGAGGTAAGTGAGGTGTGCAAATTGGTCCAGTTTAAGTTCACACTAAGGGAATCACTCGACTTTGAGTCAAAGAGTTGAGTCAACTGCTTGAATAGCTGCTATAGGTGAAGCTGGATTTCAAGAAAAGACTCAGGGTTAAAGCTCTCATGTTCTCTGTGAAACAGGAGAACTGCAGATGGCGAAGAGGTTCAAGATTAGCTGTAGCATAAGGGCTCCTGGTTTCACAAATATAAATGGCAGAGGGAGCCAGCTGGTGAAGCCGCTGCCTAAATGCAGAATAACCAGCACTGCTGTGACAAAAATAATAGCAGCTTCTTCTTCATGGTAGGTACTCTACTGAATTCCCCAATCACAACTGTTTACCCGAAGAAATACCCTTACAATTCTTGCATTCCCCCCCAAATTTCTCCCCCTAAAATTAGCCATGGCATCAACGTGCACGACGTCGCTTTGATCTGTCGGCAGACCACGACCGCACAGGTTTCTCAAATTTCAGTGGGTCCTTGATCACTGCAAGGCAATCATGCAGATAAATAAATAAAACAACCAAATGACGGTCACAATCCACACCAATACCCTGAATATAAAGCCAGGCTTACATTAAAACTGACTTTACACCTCATATCACTTTTGCCGTAGCTTACAAAGCGATCTACCGTTTTAGTGGTAGTTCGCTTCTTGACTTGTATTACCCAACAGTGCCATATAGCCTAACTAGCAAGTAAAAAACAGGGAATTTCTCCATTTTAAATCGATATGCAATGACTGAAGGAATAATTCTTTAAGGCTGTAACTAAATTGAAACAAGGACTGGCGCCGGCAGGGGTGGGTGATCTCAGCGAGACCGATAGAGGGGGCAGACAGACAACGTAAGCGGCCCTTAC
>JABFEA020000085.1:16337782-16350808 GCA_019775915.2 Cyphomyrus plagiostoma
GGAAGGTACCGAGAGAGGGGGGAGATGCCCAAAAGGGCTATAAGAAGGACAGAGCCGATACATATGGTTGGGCCTCTCCCTGTACATGCTGAATGTATGTCAGACAGACGCTCCCAGCTTGCAACCTGTTACAGAATAAACCAGTGGCTGGCAACTACTCGTCGTCTCAGCTGTGAATCTCTTCTCATCAATGGACCCGGCAGAGTACAACTCCAACATGACCACCAGCGCACCAATGCAATGTTTATTGCAATATATAAAGAGTTTGGTGGTGGAGAAATCTTTTTCTGATGTTCGCTCCCATATTCATATGAGAGCGAACGGATATTTAGCTTACCTTCAGCTTGTATATTTTTGTATATACTGTAGGGCGAATGGTACCTATTTTAACCACGAGGTGTCGCTCTTGTATTACACTCAAACTTGCCAGGTCGCACATGCCGTTCATTAATCAAAGGTTAAATCACCTGGTGAAATCCGCAGCTTACTGTAAGAACTGAAGGTCTAATCATCTCTAATTAGCGCTGAAAGGTAGCAGCAATCCATCATTACTGCTAAACGCATGCACGGATCTTCATTCGAGAGCTACGCACATTTCTCGCTCCTGTCAAACTCCTGCTTTTCCACAATTTACACAATGCATTAACCCTTTCTGCAACTTACGTTATTAGAGCAACTTATGATTAATAAGATGGATACTTATTATTTTGCAGTATTCCATTAGTCATGTCTACTCAGATGGGCAGTTTGATACTAAAATGGGTTTAAATTTACCCTTGTTGATATGAGTGAAATGACAACCATGAACAACCATGGGAATGGCAGCAGTCACCGTCATAAGGCAGGCAGCTTAATCCTGCGCACCCTTTTACGTGTTCGAGCGCTTATTTATAAAATCCAAAACCAGAAAAACAGAACAATTTCAGCTATGCAATCCCACTGGTATTAGTTGATGTATCTAAAGGTGTAAGGCCCAGTAAAAAAAAATCATTAGTTTATCATCCTTTCAATCAGAAACAAGTGATGAGGGAGGGCGATTTTTTTTATTTCTATTTTATAATGAATGAGTGGTCGGTAAACTTCAGCAGTGTGTGTTCGGTACTGATCGGGAGGGAAGGTAGAAGAAAGTAAGCTGGGGTGGAAGAATACAAATGCGCGGCAATTGGTTTCTATCGTCTGCCTGTGAAATTTGTGAAGTGGAATTTACACAGGAAAATACACTTTTAAAAAATAAAAAAAAATCGATGCGGGCTAAATTTGCTACGCGGGCGGGGATGATACACTAATATTTTTTTTTACTGGGCCTAATATTAAATTTTGTTTTCTAATTAATAGTGATAATTTATTCATTCACTCAAAAAACAATTATAACGAGTGTCACCTGCGGCTTTAATGTCGGAGGGGAAAGAGCGAAGTAAACTGTCACGGTTACTGCAGGAGGGGAAATAATCATGGGCCAATTAAAGGGAAAATCCACAAATCTCTGCAAAACTCAAACAGTGCGTCATCAGACGAGCCCTTTAAATGTTTTCCACTAAAACAACCCGACATGCTTGTCATTTCCAAGGTTATTTCTCCTTTCCATTACCTTCTACGAATATATTATTGTCATTTACATATAAAACGAACGCCGACCCGTATAATCGTCTAATAGCGACACAGAGAAGATAAAACGAAGGCAATCCCAACGGACTCATAAGCGGGAAGCTAAGACTGACTTGCGTGTCTTATAGTGGGATGCAATGCCGCATTAAACCTGCGTTTATAGAGGGTGGTATCCCGTCCTGGTGGACGTGCGCTGCAGTCACTCGCGAGCCAGCAGAATTCGCTGTGCCTTTAATTAGCTCGCCTCTGGCCAGCTGCTTGTGTTAGAAACGGCTTTCAGCAGATGCCCATAAAGGTCCCCTTTACACTGAGACTGTGCACTGACCTGGACCTCCTCATATTTCGCATATGACAGGAAATACGGGCGTAAAGCTTTTTCATGTCCTGTTTGCGGTAGGCTTCCAATGCACCAGATGTCCAAACACTCTCAAATTCTTCAGCAGCCTAAAGATTTACAATGTTACTTTTAACTTACATTTTTACCCAATAAGAGAGATTTCTGTCAAGTACCATCCAGTAAGACATAAAAGCACCCCCACCCCCAGGACAATCCCCATGTTACAAGCTCATGACCTTATCTACTAAACACTGCATGTACTGATAAGTCTATGATGGATCCCATTCAAAGATAGCAGAGCAGTTCTGGACCTCCTGACGAGGTCTTCTGGTTCAGACCCCAGCGGATTCTCAGAGCAGCCGTCTGTGGCTCTGTGGTACTTCTCACTGATCCTGGGCCAGCAAACTTCTCACTGATCCTGACGCTGAGGCCCAGCAAATGGCATGAAGATTTTGCGAGAGCGTTATCACAGCAGCAATGCTCAAGCATCACCTCTAGGGGGAGTCAAAAAACAGCTACATCAGGTACCCACGTCAGCGTCCCGATGGACTCCAACCATCAAAGCATCTGTTAACACGTCACGTAGCTTAAAGTTTACCATTCATCATTGACATCCATGGTATCCATTCATCACTCACCAGAGTATTTACTGAAACAATTCAGATACTTAGCTCAAGGGTACAACAGAGGAGCCTGTCTAAGGTCCTATCCAGATCAAAAACCATTTGACAGTACGAAGGGTTTGCATTTGAGCCTAATCTGTACACTTTACATTCACTACGCCTCCTGTGGCAGCCATGGGTAGTGAACCCGTACGAAATGTGGGCATTTTTAACTTGCGTAAGTCATAAACTAGATAGAGTATGGAGCATGCTGAACATTTTAAAATCATAAACATAAAAAAATAATAAATGTAATCTAGTTTACGTTTGAAATAAATTCCTGATCATTCTTTATTAGCTAGTGTCGCGTGGCTTTGGCAGCTGCGCACAGTCCAGCCCCATTAAACAAGCAGCGTCCATCAAAACTTTTCGCAAAACCGTATCTTACACGGAACAGACCGGCATCAGAACGTCCGTCGCTCTTTGTCACCGCTTTAAATGTCCCGTCAGCTATTTTAAAATGACGGGGCGGCGAATCAAAGCGTTTGTTAAAGAAGCGGGGAGACTAAACACAGTAGAGGACTTAATTAAGTCTTATTGTGCTGGATGTTTTTACAGGATTTGAAGAGGATTAGCTTCAAAAATTCAATTGCAATTAGCTGTCATGATCTATTGTAATTCTTGCTAACTACCTTATGCTTATGGTTTTACGTAGCCCCAAGTCTGCTAAAATATGATAAAAATTACATACAAGACATTATTGTTTTTTTTTTTTAATATTAATGCAATATGTATATTATAAGTAGTAATAATAGTAATTACTGGCGTCTGTGTGTGTGTGCGTGTGTGTGCGTGCGTGCATCTGTGCATACTGTTCTATGATTATCTCCATTGTTTATGAAAATGAAAATCAACTGGTCTTTTGATCAGACCCCACCACGCCAACAAACGGCTCCACGTGGTCACATGATCTGACTGCATCTGAGTGTTCTCACTGTTCTGGTTTCGTCTTATTAAAATGGTGATTGTATCCTCCTCAGTTAATAGGGAGAGAAAGGCAAGCTGTGTGACACTTTGCCTGCGTTACAGACGGAGTCCTCATTTAGCTGAACCTGGAGGTCGACCGCAAGCCTACTGACAAAACCCATGGCCAATTTCCCAGAATGCATCATTACCAGTGCTGCAGCTGGCAGAAGGGCTTCACTGCTGAGTCAGTTTGAATTTTTTTTCATCCCTCATTCCTCTCTTTAGTATGGTGATAAAGGCTAGAACATCATCAGTGCTACTGTAGGCAGGACACACACACACCTTGGTTATTTAGGAAACACTTTGAGTAAAAGTGGTGTACAGTTTAAGGAAGCAGTCTCCTGAGCAGCTGCGACTCGAGGGCCTGCCGACAGCAGGATTCAAGCTGATGAACTTCTGATCATAAGCACGGCACCCTAAGACCCTAGCAACACGGAAAGTTCATCTGCGCTACCAATGGAGAACTTCTCTAAGGAGGCGGAGAACAGACACAAACCACAGCAGCACCGTAAGTAAATATGAGTCCCGTAAAACAAGTTCTATCTGGCTTTATTCACTCTGGCATTCCCCCACATTGGAATTCGGGCTTCGGTCTCGCTGAGACGGCACGTCGAACAGCTTCTCAGTGTAGCTGAGGTTAATGCCAACCAGCTCAACTCGCCCCATGTGGACAGGCTTAGCTCTGCTCTGATGCACAGCACCTCCTGCAGGTGGGGAATCATCACTGGCAAATATCCAGGGGATGACGGCAGTAATGTTCAGCCCAAGATCGGTGTCATGTGGCAGTGACTTGCACCGCCGTTTCTTTCTGTTCCCTGTGGACGTACATCAGATAACAAGCTGATACGCCAAATTCAGAGCGAGCAGCAGCTGTGTTTAGACCCGGTTATTACATATCTTGGGTTGTGTGTGTTCGTTTACACCTGACTCCCACAAAAGTGTACAACACCTGAGACACGACGCCCCCTATAAGGCCATGTCGCATCCATTTCCCAGGCAGCCCCTACTCACCCCCCACCCCCACCCAAAACAAACTGATCAAAAACGCCTAATGGACCAGCATCATTTTCAGGCCGTATAACCCTTAAAATGAAGGGCTTTGGAAGGGGACAGTGCGTAAGCGGTTGCTGTGGCAACGTCAATGATGCCCCTACCCCCCACGAGGCCTCTGCAAAACACAACAGAGGATGTTGGTTTCATTAATCATCGCGTGCTTTCCCTGGGGATTGCTATGACATGAAAAAACAACACAAAACAGACAACAGAAAAACACTCTTTATTTTACAGGGAAAACAAAGTAAAGCAAAGATTCAAACCAAACAGGTTTTAGTTTATTTTCATATCAATGATTAGATGACAGTCAGGGGAAGGCCAACACCAGCCCAGGTCCAGTTCCTGACATGGACCACAGGATGTCCTCCTGGTCTCTGACTTCCTTCTGGTTCTGCCAATGGCGTGGCTTGGACCCCTTTATGGGCTTCTGCTACTGAAGGAGACGTGGGATGTGAAGGAGACGTGGGATGTGATGGAGATGTGGGATGTGATGGAGATGTGAGATGAGTGTCCATCCCGCACTGTGCCCCCCATGCCTCTCAATGTCAACATCATCCTTCCCCATTCATATCTTCACACCAGGCTTTTTAAGGTAGAAACTAATAGGTCTATATCATAGTAGTTGTATATTATGTCTTCCTGTATGTTTATAAAATGGTCTGTGATTGGGCACTGTAATGAAGAAATGTGCTTAATTGGACAGCACTATACCATCTTCCTGTATGTATATAAAGGAGCACTGATTGGTTATGTTAATAATCCAGCGTGTCTAATTGGACAGCTCTATACCATCTTCCCCATATGTTTATAATGTGGTGTGTTATTGGGCACTTTAATGAATTGGTGTGTCTAATTGGATATCCTCATACCATCTTCCTGTCTGTCTCTATTTAATTACGGAGAGACTTTGCCCTTCACAGCAGGCCACCACTGGCAGATTAGCATGCTGGGTACAGCGTGAAGTGCGATCACACCGAGGGCATAAAATGAGATGAAATGTACAGGGAGCAGTGCTGTCATCTTGGCCACCCATTCCAGTCATTTTTTTTTTGGGGGGGGGGGGGGTAACTCTTTGTCCGCAAGCATATGGTGTCCAAAAGAACATTACATTAATTTGGCAGTCACTTTGATCCAAAGCAATGTACAATTAACATGGCAGGGTCCACCAGTCCCCCCAACTGGGGGCAGAGTTGGGTAATTCAGGTCCAGAGAGTAAAACTACAGGCCAGGATTTTATTTCAACCAGTCGGTAGAGTACTATGTGACTGTGACTCTTTATGCTCAACTGGTTGGTTGAAACAAAATCTTGGTCCGGACTACAGACCTGAATTACCCAACTGTGACTGGGGGTTAAGGGCCTTGCTCAGGTACCCAATGGTGGAATCACTCTGCTACCCCAGGGATTTGAATCAATGGCCTTCTGATTACAATCATGGTATTCTAACCCACTGAGCCCCATCCCTTGACATGATCCATGACCCGCCAACCTGAAACCGATGTCACTTGAAAAGAAAAAGATTAAAAAATCCCAAAGGAAAAGCCATGACTGCGCCCTGCTGGAATCGGATTGATGGAATCTCATCAGATACAATTATGAATATTCCGCTTACAATGGCATGGATTAGGCTTCATCACCAGAGTCAGCAGAGGGCCCAGCGCTCCGGAAAAACCGGCATGAATATTTCACTGCTTCATCTCCGGGGAGCTGCTCGGAATTGAAATGCCGGCACGCTGCTTTTCCAAATTTCAGATCCTCTGGAACCAAAAATGGGGTATGATGGACAAGATCGAAATCACCGGGTGGCGGCCATCTGGGGTCTCGTCCGGCAGGCAGATCGCGGTCATCACGTAGAGAGAGCCTCTGATCCGCCAAGATGACACCTTCCTGATGTTTAGCACAGACAATGGGGGCTGATTGAGAGATACTGAATGAAATTGGAAGCATCAAGCTGGTGTCAGGCCAACCCTGACCAGCTGACAATCATCGGCTGCAATGAGGAATGACTTTTGCCCTCTGGGGGGTCCCTTGGGGGGCCATGTTAGTGCTCTCGATTCCATTTCCAGTGCCTCAAGGTAGATTGACCAATAATAATTTTTATTTATGTGTCACAAATGTCTAATAAATCAAATCTGCGTGTGCAAAGTTTGTATCTTGTCCCCATATCTGAGTATATGTTTGCACTCCTAACCCTAAATCATCTAGAGACCTACACTAGATTACACTTTCAGGCGTGCACTTTTGCAGACCCTCACTCCCACTGAAGACTTCACTCCATCTTGTAGCCTCGTTTCAGTAGACTTCTACTCTTCTCGGCCAACCTGTAGTCGCTACTCTACCTGTAGACCAAGCTAATGTAGTGGACCTCAGACCACCTTCCCTGAGGGACCCCTGGCCCACCCTGCTCCCTCGGGCAGAGTTCAGAGGTTGATTCTGACTAGGAACTAACCAGGGTGCTCTTCTCTAAAGGGCCCCCATCCCCCAAGCTTGGAAGACATCAGATCAATAAATATGCCTCCCCATGCTTGAAATCACTTAGGCCGGAACCGAGCTGTCAAAACACTTCCACCCCCCATCCCTCAATCTCTCGGCCGGCACACAGCACGCCTCCCCCTCAGTCGCCCCCCACCTTCATGACCATGGCGATGAGGCCGATCTGCCACAGGAAGCCAGCAGACCATTCAGGACCAAGACGAACATGAAAATAATATAATATGCTTGGTTGAGGAGCCCGATGACCCAAATATGTCAACAAAGTACACGCTCACCATTTATGATCTTGGAAGTGACCCGACACGCTCTGGCTTCAGATTAGAAAATGTTCCGGTGCCGTCTTGGAAGCGACTCAAGTTGGCTCAATAAGTTTACCTTACAAGTTGCCTCATAACATCAAAATGATACCGGTGTTGGATTGCACCCCCCGCCTCTGGCCAATGACAAGCCATTATATTTGGGCTTTGGCAAAAGCCCCCCATGGTTGTGAGGAGCATTTTAAATCGCTGCAAGGAGACACCAGTAGTTATGGGAGAGACGGCGATGAACCACCTAAGATCTCTGAATCCACAAGCCTCACGGGGTACAGAGCCCACAAACCTCTGAAGGAGAAAAAAACTGATATTTTTATAGAGTACATTCTAATAATGTTTCCATAAAGAGTTCTGTGTTCACAGGGAAAAAAATGGGAATGTTTTGAAATTTACTAGCAAACTCTGAAGATTTCCCAGAAATCATTTAATTAAATTCATAGGTGTGCATTAGAGGTGTATTCCAGAAAAGGATAACGGCAATGCAGAATTCTGCAGATCGTGCTGTAATTAAAACAATTATGGGAAACAGCAGGCCCTCAGAGACACCTACAGTTGTGGTTAAGTTAATTAGTCTGGGGGTATTGTGTGGCTTAGTGTTCCCATAATGCTCGCTGTGATATCGGCTGGCTGTTTTCCGTTCAATACCGTCCTTTTCACTATTAATCTGCGGCTCACAGTGCTACATGCTGTCGCCTGGTTTACAACCAGCCCTACTTAAACAGAGACGAATCTGACAGATAAGGGCAGGGTCTCGAGTAGGGGGCCTCCCAAGGGGTAGCCTGTCGCATTAGGGGGGGAAGAGGATGGTGCAGGTCACATGACATCCTGTCCCGGTGTCTGTCGCATTTATCGCTGTGTCTCCTCTGAATTGTCCGACACCAGGTAATAAAAACCTTGATGGAAATATGTATGTGTGTGTGTGTGTGTGTGTGTGTGTGTGGCGGGGGGTGGAGGAGGAGGGTTAGTGGTATGTTTGGTCCCCAAATCGAAAAGTTAACAAGCTATGACATCACATCTACCCAGAGGTGCTCTTGTCACTGTCAGACTGAAAACTGTGGCAGAAATAAAATGACAAATCTACACTCTGGGTCATCTCAAAATAGACACCAGTCCACCCACTGTAGCAACATTAAGGTTAACTTTATATGCAATTCAGTAATAATTGTAAGAACATATATCTTCATGCCTGACCAGAATACCCCAGTGTGAGATGCATTATAAACCAGGGGGACAAAGGCCTTTGAAGCACTGGCCTCATTGGTCTGAATCCATGGTGAGTCACCTGACCTGATTCTGGCAATGCCATTGGCCAGGGGCACAAAAGCCACTCTTAAATTCCCATGTGACTTCAGTCCTGGTAATCTGCTTCGGAAAGGTGGTCCAGACTGGTGGGAGACAGCGCGCTGATGTCTGGGTTAACGTCTCAGATCCCCCCGTCACCATTTGTGCTCTCTGCTGTAACTTAAGGTAAATACCAGACGAGTAGATCCATCCTCAGTTAGACAAACACCACAATGCATTCGACGCGGCTGGGGTCCACACTCCATTCAGGCGTGCAAAGCTAACTCACAGTGAGAAAAAAAATAATATGAAAGCTGACACTATCCAGAGGTGTGAAGCAGGAAATGCGGCGGTATAGATTTTCCACGACGTGTCAGATTACTCTCTCACCTTCTTACTGAGTTGTTAATCCAAACAGTACGCTCACGCCACACCTCAGAATCAAATCCAAGGCTCAGTTTCCATTCGAATCAGGCTATTATTTCTTACGGAATCCAAGTGTAGGACTTTTAAGTGGGAAAACCTACCCGTTCATCGTCATCCCACACTCTGGACCCCATTCATCGGTTGCTGGCCGTTATGTAGCGTCACCCAAGCGCCGGCCCGTAATCCTCGTATCGTGTGAACAACGCCCCCTTTGTTGTCTTTGGCTTGCAAAGAAGCGCCGCCTGAAAGGGCCTCTAAATAACTGCGAAGAATGAGAGCTTCTCATTTCCTGTCTGCCGAAGGGTTTATTCAGGATCCCTCCAAATTAGTTTGAGATTCCTTTTTTTTTCCATTTTCTTTTCTATTAGCATAATTCTTACCCAGTTATGAATCTTGGCCGCGCGAAGAGTTTAAACGGGGTGGCTGCAGTTATGACGGTTGCTTAACTGCGGACAGATTTCGATCAATGTTGATAATGAATGTTTATCAGTTGATCTAGGATTCTGGACACTTCGCTGTGATTGCTGTCGCTATCTGACATTCACGACACACATGCGGCATTCCGACAGACACCCTTCCTGTCAAAAGACATGCTTTTTTTGGAAGTCATATTTTTATGTCTGGCATGGTCATCCCTTGGACTATACATATTTTGCAGAATATGTCTGTCTCTTGCTCAGTGGGCCACACTGTTGCCTCACAGAGTTGGGGCTTTAAGTTCTACCTCTGCTCTGTGCATGCAGTTCAGGTATTTGGTTTCCTCATATGCAGTTAGGTTCTCCAGCACCTCAGAATTACCATTAGTGTGTGTATGTGGCCTGTGAAGGTCTGGCGTTCTCTCTAAGGTCCACTACCTGGTTCCCTATGGGTCCTGGGATAAACTCCATGCTCACCATGACCCTGCGCTGCATACATAGTTACATAGATGGGAAGCATCTTCTAATCAGCCAAATCAGATGAAGACACCACCCGTTCAGTACCGTTCGCTTGGCAGTTAAGCCTCATTGGTCCTGTTGTCCCAGGCAGGGAGCCCAGGATTGGATCTGCTATTTCAGCAGCGTCAACCAATGGCGTGAGAGAAGTACAAGCCCTGCTTGCCTTTATATCCCCCATCTCAGCTGACTCGTTCTCCATCTTGACCCAGTTCTCCTGCCCAAGGCTAACACGCCCAAGGTCTGATGTAGTTCCACGGCAACTGTTAGGCTTGGAGCTGTGCTCTGCTTCCTTCAGCCAAGATAAGATAATTACCAGGATAAGAGTGGCAGAAGAGGCAATCATCACCTTCCCTGGCCCAGATCCTGATGATGAATCACACGTCAAATTGGTGTCTGACTGAAGTTCCCTGCCCTGAAAAAGTATAGACAGTTGAGTGGCATATGGGTAGATGGAATACATAAGCTGAAGTTATGTTGTTTACACATTTTCATCTGATCCTAAATGTGAGAAATCAGCTTATGTTGTTTAACCTTTCTAGTCAGCCTGCAGCCTCTAGCTTGACAACGAGATAGTTGTTCATACAAATTAGGCCACTTCCTGACAAAATCCCGCACCCAGAGCTTCCCTGGCTGCATAAAGGTCAGACACCAGGCCCCACGAGAGTGGGTGTGAGTGCAGCCATGACCATGGTGCAACAAGTGAAGGGTGACTGTTTAAGGATGATCCATCTATCTGGGGGTTCTGGGGATATCCAGAATTATGAACGGCTCACTTTGCCAGTAGATCCGACTGGATTATGTGTTCATTGCTTGAAGCCTTTCCATCTTGGATACTTGGCAGGATCACTGAACATGTCTCCCTGTTTCCATGACAACGGTAAACAGATAAACAATAAATAAAAACATGCCACGATGCCATACTCTCAGACTTGAAGCCCGATAAACTCAGAGTGAAGGGAATTTTTCAACTGTTGGATCTGTGGATCTGAGTGATGTGAAGGCGGGGCGCAAAGTTCTAAGTTCATTAGGGAGAGGTATTTCAGGGGGCGGAGTCATTACAATGTGGAGGAGGGCGGGGACACAAAGAAGACAACTGATTGGGCAAGAAAACGAAACGGGGGTGTGTGCCGGGGCAAATGGAACAGAATGGGAGTCAGGATGGGGCTAATTAATGTCACGGTCACCTGATCCTCCCGCACAAAGGAGGCACCGCCCCATACAGTCTAACATTTTCAAAAATACCAAGGAATGGTACCAGCAACATCCATCCATCCATCCATCCATCTGCCATAACCAGTTATCAAGTATATAGTCTATCCTAGGAAGTGGGACACCCTGAATAAGATGCTACACAATAAATACATTTTTAAATATAAATAATTTAAAAATGAGTATTAACATCTATTATTGGTCCTCGTAATATGAGCAGATATTAATGAATGCAGATATTAATGAAAGCTCTGAAAGAGAAGAGATCACAGAGGGTGACGATTCCAGTGGTTGCTGGGATACACCAAAAGACAGTGAAATCCAGTGAGCAACAGCACCAAGTGTATTTTAAGGGGCGGATGGCGCTGCCATGCCTTGTGTCAGTGCAGTGATGTTGTGAATGGGAGCTGCTTGAAGGAGAATGGCTTCACGGGTCATGGCGAGAGGGGTGGAGCACGACTGATTAAGGTTCCATTAACCCAGATCACAGAGCCTGGGGCACAAGGCACGGGACGCAAATCTGCCAGAGCGGACAAATTTAGAGGCAGAGATCCAGCCAAACATTCAGAGCGGAGAGGAAACAGCAGAGTACTGGGAGCCGACACATACAGAGGGAGAGGACCCAAACTCCATATATCCGATGGGATTTGAACCTGCAACCTACCCACTGAGCTGGTACACCTTCAGTCCTGTCGCAAGAGCTATTAGGCTCACAGTCAGCGACCCTAAACACACTCAGGTCGCATTATTTCGGCACACGTCTGTGTCCCCTAAGCTCCCGTCTATACAGGAAGTGCTCCACTTAACGTGAATCTGGATTTACGCAAAAATTATCTGAGATACAGAAATCTATGGAAGCACCAACATAGAACAGGCGAAATGCACTGAAAATATATTTAGACTTGATCTTTTCATTTATTGAATATGTGTTCTTTAGTACATATTACTGGCTCATGTATTTATTGCTCTGAGGTGTCTTGAATGGTATGAGAGGGTCAATCCGACTTGTGTAAAATTTGACTTACATAGTCATTTGTGTAATGGATTATTTACATGAGTCGAGAACTGGCTGCTGCTGTATCGCTGTGTGGTTCCTAGTTCCCATGGGACTCGATTTCTCAAAAATATAGGCGCATAGCAGAGAGTAAAATTTCTAATTCTTCTTCCACGGCCGGTCACCTTGATATATTTGAAAGCTGAAAAAAATGAATCCATTTGGAGTGGATGTGTTTAGATGGTAATAACCAGATCCCCAGGGCGGCTCGGTCACGCTGGAGCTAAGCGTGTTATGCTGCTGTTTTATCCGTGGCCCGTGGCTCGCGGTCACCACGTCAACACAGAGGGACGAGCAGACGGGACAGTCGCTTTAGAGAAAAGGGACTCGAGACGTTGCTGCTTTTTCCAGTACTGAAAGTGCATAAAAAGGGGCATAATTTATAAAGTGGGGCCAACCTTATCATTAGCCAATGAGCTGTTTTGAATCTGTGAGTGACAGGAATGGAGCACTAAGTGGGCCAATCAGCTTTCAGCTGGAGCCAGAGGCCCTGTGCTCCCGCCCTGTATATGTGTTCCTGACACCCCGGTAAATGTCTAATTGGGTGACGCTGCTTTGTGACCTGGGGTTTCCTGTTGATTACATACACTCATGCCTCGTTCCCACAAAAGGAATAAATTGGTGTTCTTTCTTTTTATATCCGACTTCCTCTTCGGGGTCTGTGTTTTTTCTTTATCCTGTTCTTTCACATCC
>JABFEA020000085.1:16350877-16368319 GCA_019775915.2 Cyphomyrus plagiostoma
ACCAGTGCAGATGAACACTCCATAGCCTAATAAAACGCAATTTCCCCACCAAATCCTCGCCTCCTGTGGTACTGTCTGCCCTTTCCCCTACAGAATTTGAGTCTCAGAGATTTGTCAATATGTCCGCCGAACGTATCCCGGGACAGTCCCAGCCGTATTGAGCCTGGCCGAGGTTCAAATCCCCTCAGATCGAAGAGACTTATTACCCATCCCTAACCAAAGGCTTTTCTATTGTTTCTTTCCTCTGGTAAAAGTGAAAAGCGTACGCTTAGAAAGAAGAAAAACCATGAAAACAAGACCCCCAAATCGAAGAGCGAAATTCCAGCGTCAAAAGTGTCATCGATAGTATTTGGATTAAAATAGCAATAGCCTGACATAAGTGGCACTACAGGCTGACCAGTGTCTAGTATGAGCTAAATGGTGACTGGTTTACACACACACACACACACACACACACACACACACGCTCGCACACACACACATACACACACACACATACACAGTGAGGCTCCAATGTGTGCTTCCCTTGTGTTGCTGTAAACAGGAGAGGGGTCTGTTTCGGCCTCCCAAACACTGACACACACTGCTTGTCGATGATGGCCAACCAGACATGCTACCGGAGTTTTAAGACCAATACAGGGGATGTTTATCAATATTAAGAACTCGAAGAATATATTGAAGAATGAACTTGGGACATAATGATCCATGGGATTGTTCTCATTGGCAACAATGGAACCGATGCATCATTGATATTTCGGGCTGGACAATAACGACATTCAGCCATTTTTACCATCATCCATACTTCTTTTCTTGGCTATTGGAACTGTACTTGGGCAATGGAAGATGATGTCACGCGGTAATGTGTGAACACAAAGACAGTCAAGGACATAAGGTGATAAACGCCTAGAGTGAACACAGGTGGGTGAGACAGCCAACCAGACATGCTCCCGGAGTTTTAAGACCAGAGGCAGTGAAGATAGTTCAGTAAGAATGCCATGGGTGACGGAAAATGAGTAGGTGACAAAAGGACGGGCGCCGTCGGGTGTCGCTGTGCGTTGTGGTGTTGGAATGCCTCCCAGGGGTACCTGCTTCTCCCTCATTAATCAGCGGGCCTTGAAACGGCGTTGTGCAAGCTTGCGCTTTTCTCACCGACCGGCTCCCTGTTATCGTACACTGATGCGCCGTTAAACACCACGAGGCTTCACATATGTTTCTAAAAGGACACCGTAAATCAGGGATATAGCCTTGAGCCTACTGCGTAATTCTCTTTATTGCACTGCTTATCCCACACTTTCCTTCAAAGAAACTTATTTTCGTTTTCATTTATATCCCTGGGCACGTTCAATGGGGAAACTGACCTTCTTGTTCAAGGGTGCAGTCGCGCGCCCACCAGGGACTTAAACTAGTCATCTTAAGGGTGTCCATCTGTTCAATTACTCACGCTATTCTAAAAGGAACAACAAGGGAACGCAGGGATTTAAACCCATTGGTGGTAAGACCTGTGAGCAGCTTGTGACCCGCCGCCCACTTCCTGCAGCCAGGGCTAACAGACTATTATTTGCTACAGATCTGCAGACTCCAGTGCGGTTCAAAGGTCCTGAAAGCCGACAAAATGTGCCGTTTATTTTCAGGTATTTTAGCTTCCCGTTAAGGTGACATTATGCGCTGCATGGATGAAAACACAAGGGGGGACGAAGCAACACAAATATAGCGATGATTGCTTAATGCGATTGGTCCCTTTCACAGACCGTGATACTGAGGTGTGGCTTTGCGGGTTAGAGTGCTGGTTCAAATCCCAGGGCCAATAGAATTTGCCACCAGGCCCCTGCGCGGGGCCATTAACCTCCAGGGACTGGCTGACCCTGCTTCCTGGAATGTGGTTTGCTTTGGATAGATGGGTCTGTTTAAAAAAATGTAATGATGTCCGTAGTATTTTTTGTTTTTCAGGGCCCCCTTTCAGCCTGAGCTGTATACTTAACACATCTTGCATCTACTGATCTCTGCCCCCAGGGATCTGAACTAAGAGACACCCAGTTTGTGCTTCTGCACAATGGGGGACGTGAACCAGAACTTAATGCAACCGGGCTCAGTAATCGCAAGAGCAATAACACGTTTAATTGACTCGAGTATATTAAAGAAAAATACGTAACTGACGCTGAAGTACTTACCCAGAGATCATTTCCGTTCTGTTTCCGTTTTATTTATTTATTTTTACGAGACTCTGGTGGAGGGGCGGGTGCCGACAGCCCGCATAGCGGTTATTAATGACCTCCGTTTCGCGCAGAGAGGACAGATTAATAAACTGAGGGGGGGAGCCGCGCAGATATGCAATCTGCTCCGAAACTTTTTCTCCCCAAAACTGTCAGGGAGATCCATCAGCCGTGGCGAGGGCTGGATCTGCCTCAGGTAAGCCGCCATCCTAAGCCACAGTAAGAGGTAAATTACTCTGCTGGAGATTAGGACAGGAAACTGTGTGTTCTGTACAGAGTTCCAGAATTCCACTCAACAAAACGGGGATGAGATGATAAATAATCCGCCTCAGATGTTTTTAAGTCGTTTTGGGAGCAGGGGAGCTCTGAAAACAGTACCTTGAATTTCAAGGAAACATGGTATAACTTTCACTGAAGTCCGATCTTTAATTATCCTTGGTGACCTGAAAGCATCACTCATTGGATAGGATCTTCCCGACAAGCGGGCTTCGGGTAATCTCCCCACTCACGGGCGCATCGAGCGTACGATCTGAGGACGCTTAACTGCCAGGACGTGCGCTGCAAAATTACAGTTTCCAGCAATTCGGCTTTTCACATGCTTTCACTGAAAATGTAAAGTTCCTCGATTGAAATTTTATTGTAGTTCATAAACGTCTGACCAAACGCGGAGCAGAATTTTCTGTGATTCCGATTCCATGATTCGGGAAGCATTCACGAACACGTTACGGCAGGTAAGGTGTCATTGTCACATGTCACTGTGCCCTAAAGCTGTCAGCTGCTATGAATCCAGTAGTTTATGCCAAGCCTTGGTTGGTCAAGCTGGAGACGGAGTGGCCGTCAACATGGCTGGTCTTCATGCCCTGTACATTAGGTGCCATTCATCTGAGTGTCACCAGCTCTTATTAAAGTCCTTCATCCATCTTCCTTGACCAGGTATCGGAAGCAGGGGTGTAGTGAGCCTGGAGCCTATCCCAGGAAACCCAGGGCATGAGGCAGGGGGTCACCCCCAGAAGGGGTGGCAGTCACTCACAAGGACATGAGCGATATATCCAGCCATCGCCCATAGCTGCTTATTCAGGAGAGGGTCACACTGTTCCTGGAGCCACTCCCAGACAGCAGCACACAGGAGCATCCTGGATGGGCTGCCAGTCCAAGGACTTAAACAGTATACACCATTTCCGAATCCAAGCTCATTGCACATATCTGACCTCAAATGAGCGCCCCCTACAGGACCGGAGCGGGCATTGCTCAACCACTTTGAACGGCGCCTTCTTAACCTTTGCTGTAGTAGTAAGACCGATTAGTGCACAGCTGGTCAGATTACCTTCATCTCTCTGGGTGTAGTATTACACATTTCCCAACCATTCTATCTATTAAGAGTAAATTAGCTAGCAACCTACGGATAAATGATCTCACCTCCACCGAAAAAACATCCCCACAAATCTTTTGCAGTAACCTTAGCTAGCTCTGCTTTTGCACGTGACTTTCCTACAGTCTAATATTAGATGGTGCAGAAGACGACTCTACAATAATCTATGGCTTTTCCATTTACCTCACCTCTAAACAGCTGGGCTGAACTTGAATTATATTGGCTTACAGTTTCCTTTGGGTTCCAGCTGCATTCCCTCAGCCAGCGGCCTTTAATAATGTCCTCTCTTTTGTAAATAATCTTTGCATTTAATTTCGTTCCAAGCCACTGCAGCTAGGTTTGGGTTACTCATGTTCTATCTAGCTCCTGCGTTGGGACAAGCGGGCGGGTTCTAGCTCAGAGGATTCGCGTTGTCATGCCTGTGATCAGAAGTTCGCTGCCTCTAATCCGTGAGTCCGCAGAGTGATGTCACCATTGGGACCCTGAGCGAGGCCCTTAACCCCCCAATTGCCCCTGGGACAGGCTTACATGCTTTCTTTAAAGTCACTTAAAAACAGCACTTTGGATAAAAACATCTTATAAATGAAGCATATATGAAACACTCATTTATTTCCATTTTGGTCAAAGTTTCACATAGGTTTTAGCTTGAGATTAGGTCACAAGGATACAAACTTATTTTGGGGTCTTAATAAACCGCTTGAAAAACTGTGACTCGTCTTGGAAGGGTAGTGATGTGTGTCTATGACTTACAGCCTATAAGCTAAACTGTAGTTTGCTTTAATGACATATTATCAGTGTCTCCTCAAATGAGCAAGAAATTTTCTCAATCAGTGATCAGCTGTAGGATCTAGAAAAACTGGCTTTTTCTGTGCCGTCCTGATTATCTATAACCAGGTCAATACGTACCCCCCAAGGGCAGAGGCTGCATAATTGTGTTAATGAGCTAAGTGCCCAGCCATCCGTTTTCCATAACTGTATATTCATCGTGGGCTCGGGGGGGGGGGGGGGTACCAGGTCATCGCGGGACACAGACAGGCACAACAGATGACATGGAGACGCCAAGCCACATGTGCTTGGGATGCAAGAAACAATTGGACTTGAAGGCGGGCCAGAGATTAAACACGAGGAACACAGAAACTGGGGCAGGAATCAAACCCAGGCCAAAATAGAATTCATGAGAAGAAACATGCTCCTTGTGATCTTAAGAGATAGTTCCTATCTATTTTCTGCTTTGGATCCTGTGCTTCCTGAGATGAGCTCTAGGATCACCGCATCCCTGCTTTGGATAAGCAGCTATGGAAGATACTTGAATTAGAATGCTTCTCTCCTACTCTGCCCTTCACAATCATCCACTCACTGATGTCCTTTTGACTTCCCTGAACTGGGCTTTCTTCTTTCGTCATACATGTCATGGACACCCATTGTCTACATAAGATATCGATACTAACGGTAGCATTCGCATCAGGCTCGATACCGTACTCATGTACTCGTACTCATCCTCATGACAATACACCAATGCCTGTAACCGATACCATGTTATGGTGTCTCGGTGATATCACTAACAAGCAAAATAAGTGGGACCAAAATGATTGCTAATTGTGCTCTGCTAAAATATCAGCACCACACAAGTACGACAAATCATACACGCACAAGTAATCCAATTAAACATCTGAAAACTAAACATGAGAAGGAGTGCGATGAAATTGCCACCAGCAGCACTCCGCAGCAGCCCACTGTGCAGCAAACACATGGATGTGGAGAGAAAATGTCAAATGACAATGCAGGGAACATAAGAGAAGCTCTTACCCAGAACATTGTTCTTGACAATCGAGCATAATGCTGTAATGGCGGTACGCGGTGAGCGCCATACTTTATGAGGTGCTACGCGGTGTAAAAATGTTGTGCGCCACTGCTTTAGATGGTTTTAGCGAGCCCACGACAAGTTTTAAATTATAATCAAATCCGGCCCACCGATCCGTCGTTCTAAACAGAAACTAAAAAAAACGGTAATCAGCGCTGCTAATCGGCAGTGGCAGCACTCCCCCCTGTTTCATTCAGCTAAAAAAATATTAAGTGGCCTGGTTGGTGCTGCTGCGTGTGTCTGTGTGTGTGTGTGTGGGGGGTTTTCAGGTTATTGTTAATTGTGATATTTTTTAATTAAAATGTTGGATAACACTTCACATTAACTGCACCTACTTATTGTATACATTATACATTTATAGGACATTTAGTACACCTTCATAATGCCTTTATAATGCATTCATAGAACATTCATAAGCAGCATGTACACTAATCCTTACATAACTTAACAGCTTTAATATATATTAATAGCAAATATTATATGATTCTAATGTTTGTTATTATCATAAAATTGTATGCTTATATCATACAATTGTAGGCTAAGGTAAGGGTTTTAAGCATGTTTAACGTAGACAAGCCTGGCTATGATGTTTGCAAGGTTAGGTTGACTGTATTAGAATGTATTGTCACCTTAGGTTTATCGGAACGTCACCCCCATCGTAACCTGGGGAAAGGCTGTATATGACAAAGGCGAAAAGGAGTAAAGAAAAATATATCTAGTTCAGGGAGTCACACTATTACTATGCTTTGCAGTTTGATTGTTGGTAGAACGCCAAGCCTTTATTGATGTTATTGAGTTTTAACTTGGTACACTGAGCACAGATGTCAGGAAAGCGGTGGTTCTACCTGGATTTCTGCTCGAGAGCGTAGCGTTTCATACCCTTAATTCAGTAATCTCAGGGTTTCACACTGAGATGGTTGTAGAAAGTCATTTGGAACTGCTTGATGGAGGGCGGGGGGGGGGGGGTTCTTCTGGTGGGTACAGTAACATAAGGGATGGGTGTTAATATCGAGCATAAATGCCAAATGAGTAGAGGGAGAGAATGAGGGAGGTACAGAGCCAAACAATGTGACGATTGGACATACATAATTATTCAGTGTGCATGTTTCCCCTAAGAGGATTGTGAGGGATGGACTTGCTTGAAACACAAATGTGTTTATTGCTGACATACTGTGTCATATTGTGCCAGTGTATCTCGATTGCCAGCATCCAAAATAAATGCGGGCTTCTGGGGGAAACCTGAAAATATCAGTCTTTGTTTTTATTATTTCAAGGCTTGGAATGTTAATAGCAGGGAAACGACATATTAAGTAGCATTAAGCAAAATGTTTCACTTGTTTTAGCTCATTTCCATTGCTAAGAGCTGAAAGAACAATCGAGCTGTTAAGTTTTTCTCATTCAGCGAATCAGTATCCAAGAAGAATATTTGAATGCATGAGGTTTATGGTATTTAATAAAGCCATGTTAGTTATTGGCTGTTCCAACTATCATATTGCTATGTGTACTGATTTTTGGAATGGTGATTTAAGGGGTTCCAAGGTCAACATTAGGTCCTTATACTGTTTGATTTTCAAAGTCATTCCTTATGACAAGAATGAAACCAGGGGCTTAATTACCATTGAGTAGAAAATGGAGAAAGCTTGGCCAGGAACCACAATGTAAGTAGCCATGTATCTAATTTCTGCTGACTTACATGATAAAACTTACATGATAAGTGAATTCTGATCTCATGCTTTAAAGAAATGATTTAGGGCTAGGCCTCAGATATGTTCCTGATTGTGTGATTACTAAGGCAGTCAGAATGCATTTGAGCATTTTTCCTCATGACAGTCGGTGTAAGTACATAATTTGTAGAATGATGGATTAACTGTAGGACTCAATGGAATTATGTAGCGATCTTTGTGAACATGTGTAAGGAATGCATTCTGCTTGTACATTGTGTGCTGCCTGGATTAATTTGTTTAACTCTTCTTGCAAATTATCCCTGGATACTTACTATCATAATAAAGTCTCAGATGTCATGGTGACCGGAAGTGATGTAAGCACATCCCCACTACACAGTGACTTCTGGAAGACACGTGATTCACACACAATGTAGAGTGGAAGAATGGTGTAACTCTTATTCTACTGTTTAAATCATGCTTTTGTTGAGTTGTAAACTAATGCTATTTTCCTCACACAGAGTGAATCACTCAAAACTATGTGAACTTTCACCAGGCATTTGATAAACAAAAGAGTGAGACACAAGGCACCCAAATCCGCCTAATCAGAATCCACTTCTAATGCATTTAAACACTTCACACAACTCTGCCACCAAGAAGCAATTTAGGAAGGGCAAACACAGTGTGTTCGCTAGACTGACTCTCGAAATAACCCATAATTGATTATCCCTGAGAAAATATCGAAAGGTACAAAGTTTAACAGCTTTTTGAATGTGACCTTATCAGTGTTAAAAAACACTATTACCGGTTTCGCTCTGAACACAAACCCTAGCAGTCAGATCAGAAGTTTTATTCCATTTTTTTAACCTCCAACGCATGCATGTTGATTTGCATGTGTATTTATCTTGCTGACAGGTAAAGCACTGATATGATATTAGTGCTGCTTTTTGTTTCGATTTTGTAATTCATCTTGCAATCTGCACATCTTTTTTATCACTACACTAGGAGGACTTTTTGATTAGGACCCCAGAAAGAACAACCTGCCCCTGCTTATAGCCACCCCACCCATAGGATAATAGGTTCAGTTCCCACCCCAAGCCTCTCTGTCCGGGGTTTGCACGTGCTCCCCGTTTCATCACACCAGCTTCCTCCTGCAGTCCAGAATCATGCTGTTTGGCGAATCTGTGTCTGTAACATGTCCTGCGATGGACTGACATTCAATCCAGGGTGTGCCCTGCTTCTCACGGCTGCATCCAGGCTTGCTGAGGTGTTGAATCGGAGTAGCACTTTGGGAACTGGGCAGAATTCCCTTACAGCCACATATTCCCTATTCTGCTGAATTGGGAACGTGACGTCTGGCTGACGATGGAGACATTTCATCGTTGCCTGCTGGACATTCCTGGGTGTATTAGAGTCTTTGACCGCTTCCTGTAAGCTGCAGCAGCAGCGTCCTGGTAACCAAAGGAGATCTGACGCTGGAATAAATATTGTGTTAAAATGGATGCTGTGTTTGTAACAGAATTTAAAATGTAATTCTAAATGTTATTTTTTTTGCAGGAGAAACAGGGTCAGATAACGGCTGGGGCGCAGGATTAGCGAACGCAGATAGCGAAATGCCGATTCAGCGTGGAGTGGAAGGAAACCAACGGGGGAGAGGCTTGTGCTTCCCACGGCGGATGGGATTGGCTTATATGGGTTGTGTTTCCCATGGTGGATGGGATTGGCTCATACGGGTTGTGCTTCCCACGGCGAATGGGATTGGCTCATACGGGTTGTGCTTCCCACGGCGGATGGGATTGGCTCATACGGGATGTGCTTCCCACGGCGGATGGGATTGGCTTATATTTCGGTTGTGTTTCCCATGGTGGATGGGATTGGCTCATATGCCCACTGATTGAGGTTGCGCGTACCAGGGCGGCTGGGATTGGAGCGTTCAGGTTGGTTGGCTCATGACTTGAAATGACTGGGGCCTCGTCTCATACGTAACTCAGAGAATAAGGTGGGGTCAAGTTAACCAGCACACTTAGAAATGGCCATCTAACTGCACGTTCATGCATAGTAACACCCCTCCCCCCACTAACTGTGTTAATAATAATTGCTAATAATTGATAATTGCTAATAATTTATAGCCAAAATAGCAGGAAATAGGACCCGGAACTAGTTATAAAGAAATATTTAAATATTTTGACACAGAATGATTGATTTTGCCTTAATGAGAAAAAGATTATAGTGACATTTTCTTCTGATTCATTATGTATGGGTGCGTTCTCACAGACAAACCTAGATAAGGCTCACTTAAATCAAAGACTCGCTTCGAATGCCATTTTCACACATGAACTCCTGAGGCCTACATCATCTGGATTATCAGGTCCGGACATTTTCTCGGAGTTGCCCTTTCACACATGTGGCCGAAAAACCTAAGATTATCCATGTCAGATGCGTTCACACGTACGTGAAATACTGTCGTGGCGTTTCAGTAGAGTATGCAGAAGGCAAGGCAAGATGTGAAAAGTACGCCGTGGAAATTGCAGTGTTTTGTTTACAGCACATTGAAGATGGTGACAGAAGTTACTGACAGAAGTTCCTGAATCTTGTTGTCTCTCCAGTTAGCTGTGTTCATTGGGACTTTCTTCGTGTAAATGACCCTTCTTATTTGCCCTCTGTAATGTTTGTATTCTTCCATTTTTGCACCACTCAATAGGTCATCAACACACCCTCACGCTCATAGTAAATTCTCCGGACAATTCCCTGCTCTGTTCACAGATGGGGGTCAATCGCAAATTACCCAGACTTTGTATTAGGGAACTAGCAGGGTAAAGTCAATTTAATGTCCGGTATGACTGATTCAGACATTTGTGATGACACATAGCCCCTCGGGGTGATGTCTAGAAAATTCCAGGGTGGCAGTGCACGTCTGTCAGGAGCTTAAGAAGCAGACTGGACTCAAGTGACCCAATTCCCAGGCGTGACAGAAACTGTAACATTGTGACATGCAAGGAGGGAAAGTGTATTGAAAAATCCAATGAAAATACTGATAGTTTCAGAGAAATTAACTCTGAAGTGAGTAAACTACTAAACAAAGTAAGAGTAAAAAAGCGGCTTGTTTAAGAAGTATGCTTTTGTGCAGCGTGACATACATTTGAAAGATCAGGGTCAGACAGTATCCCTAGAGCATTTTCGAGTTAAGAGGCTCATGGGAGTTTCACTTACACAAACATGTTCTGAGGGCAGAATGAAAAATGAATGGTTGTGAGAACCAAGACATCTAATTGGTTGGTCCCACCTACTCTAGTCGCTTGAACCCACCTCCTCTACAATCTTATTGGTCATCTCTCTGATCTAATCGTTTTTTGTTCTGCCATCAGATCATTGTTGTGCATGTAGAACTCCTTTGAGCGGTTAAGAGCCTTACTCAAAGACAGAACAGTGACGGCCCTCTAGCCGCCATGGCATTTGAACCAGCGACCTTCCGATCACAAGACAAAACATTAACCAGAAGAACCACAAACTATCCTGCAAGCAACGGACATGTTAATAAACTGAAAATGGGGTTTACCTTCAAGTACAAAATAATCTGGTATTTTCTCACATTTATGCTAATGCTTTTTTATGCCTTTTTTTGTAGTGTAATGCAAGTGTAACATTTGAAAACCCAAACAAGCACTGAACTTATTACAAATCTATTCTAATTTTTCCTGCATGTTAATAAGTACTCGGGCCGTTCAAAGAATAAAAAAGCATCTAGCAGATTCTAGCAGCACCTATAGCAGCTAGAGCTAATTGCACATATTGCGTGGGTCAACAACAACGAACAACAGCAGGTATCTCACACAAACAGCAGTAACGCTGCAGCAGCCTGGTAATTACTGTGATAGCCTAGAATAGATTACAGAGCTAGCTAAAATCAGACAGAAAATAATACAGTTGCATCTAGTTAAATGTTATTAGCCAAAATGTTAACATTAAAAGTCATCACCGACTGAGAGCTTTGCAGGGTGAATAATGTCCATAGTTATGTAGCCCAGCTAACCAGATTGAAATGACGCGATAAAGCCGTAAGATAAAAATCACAGTTAACGTCAAGACCCAATTACTTAATGGAAATATCTCAACGGGCTTGACGACAACAGACATGACGATGCCATGGCCCTTCTCAGGTTAGACCTCTTCAGCAGTTACCATGGATGTGATAGTTCTGTAGTCGTGGCAACTTCCAGTAGGGGATCATGGTTATTGGTGGAGTCGAAGTTGTAGTTAATCAAGTACCAGTTTTAGGCGTTATTTGACTTGATTGGCTCCAAAAAAACGAGGTCCCGTCACTACTGATGGAGTCAGTAGAAGTAGAGTGGAAGGGATGAGTATGAACCAATAAAACCAGTAGGCTAAGTTAGGGGAGTAGGGGGCATACTTGGGGTGGCAATGCTACTAATTGTCTTTTCGATTCGATACAAGGTTGGTATCACAAGTACTGATATTCAATGCGGGCAACACCCTGCCTAACGTACTGAATTAGGCTAACAGCTAAGAAAGACATAATATTTTAGCGTTAAAATTAATTCTCAAGATAAACATTAAGATCAAAAGAATCCATATATAGCAGAATAAGGTATTGCTGCAGAACTATGTATATAAGTAAAAGTACAAATCAGTGTGTGTCCGGCAGGGGTGCCCAACCACGGCTGAAAAGACTAACACATGCAACCAGCAGTATTTAAATCAATTTCATATGGCAAAAATTCCACAAAAAGGACTCAGTTACAGTAACAAGAGCGTTCGTATTTCGGTACTTTACACCCCGGATGACATGCATGTTTTCTTATTTCATCACCTATGGTGATTTCATTTGAGCTGTTAAGGAGTGTCTGTTTTGTGGGAAAGTGTATTTTACAGTCCTTTATCTCCTGTGGGCAACAAATTTCCATCCAATTATTCTTCAGAAGAAAACCTTGTGGCTTTACGTTTAACGGTCCCTTTTCCCTAAGACAATTACAGTGGTACCTCGGTTCTCGAACTCACTAGAACTCAAATTTCTTGAAAGTCGAACAAACCAGTTTGATTTAGTACTCGATCGGTGACCCAATATAAATTGTACGCGCCAGGAAATGAGTCGTACTGCAATGCAAATCTTACTTGAATGCAGTAACTAACAATAAATAAACCACTAACTTACGTGTACTATAGCATTTATGTCATTTATTTAAACTTTATTTTACCAGGTAAACTAACTGAAAACCAGTTCTCACTGCTTTACATGATATTCGGGAGAAATAGCAGATTACGCATTGGAACTGCCTGGGATGCAAACGTCATGCATGTAACTAAACTCTGCAGCCAGTAATAGCAAAGGTATGTCGTCACGGAGGCGGTTCCAGTTTGTGCAGCAGGGTGAGAGGTCGCAATGCATCAAACTGTAATGCATTGTGTCAGGATCAGAACTTGCTGTAAGCAAGTCAAACGCACCCAATGACTGGACTGGGGAAACAAACTGAATCATGGACTTAATACAGTGGACTAATGACAACAACCAGAAACAGCTGATCACATGGGGATCCCGCACAAGATTAACGAAGGAGCGTGGCACACGGAAGGAGCACACGATCGGGCAAGGACAGGGGTAATGTTGAGTTAATATCTTTATCGTTTTGGAAGCCATTACGAAAAAATATCCTGTTCATTTTGTGTTTAAATGCTAAAAAAACACATATTTAGGTGTAATTTGGGGGGCCCATGAACCAAATAATTTATTTTCCATTATTTCTTATGGGAAAAATTCGATCAGAACTCGAACTTTTTAGGATTCGATCCGGAGCCTGGAACGGATTAAGTTCGAGAACCGAGGTACCACTGTAGTCATATTGTTAAAAATAATCCTTATTTTTTATTTTATCTGCAGCACCATGTATATCCCGACATAAAATTCATAAAACTGACTTAATCAGCACCCATGTAAATAATTGACTCCTCATTTAAAAGAAAAAATGCTGTTCATTTAAAAAGGATCTTTCCTCGACCGGTCTAACCTGCATTGGTGATATTGAAGACAGTATATAATATAGGCCTATATATATGTTCACGTCACATGTAGGCTGCACTCCTGAATATAAAGGCCTATATTACAAACCCTTTAGGACCTAGACTGTTCAGAACCGGAACTTTTCTGCAGCGTATGCAGCTCGCTGCTGGCTCCGAGTATTTTAGTTGAATTTTCTACCTTAAAACGTCTCCAAACAAAAAGTGAACCGCAAAACATCACCGGCTCACCCGAAGACCGAGCGCCACCATTTATCACCACACCGATTTATTGCAGTACTTCAGTAGAAAGGGAACTACGGGACAGGTAAATAATGAAGACGAATGGCGTCTTTTCACGCTTATTTTCCCTTTCCTTGCAGTTTTGCTTGCACGTTTCTGTGTGTACATCTACGTGTGTCCGATGTTAAGATTAAGCTTAGTGGAGTGGTATTTACAACCAGTTTTTCGCTCTCTGAAATTGTTAACAGTGCTCTTTGGATTCAGCACTGGGGTCGCTGTCCATTAGATCTCCGTCGATCTCAATCACATGCGGTTTTCTCACTGCGATCAAATCCCCCTCCGCGGACACAGACTCCTGTTGTGTTGATAAAACGGGGGATCGTGCAAAGGGCAAAGAACAGTTCTTCATTCATCGAGCTGGTAGATTAATATCCGCTGTGTTTTCCTTTATTTCAAGTGTAGTAAGGCGGTATTACCCATAACACCTTATTTATTGAAGGAATATTTAAAAGTAATTAATGGCGTGTGTTTCATAGATATAATACGTCTGTTAAAAGCAACGTAATCCTTAATTTAGAATCAGTGGGCATCGGTAAGTTTTAATAGTTGCGATAAGAGAAACGGGAAAGAATCTAAGAAGAATCTAGTATCGATTGCTACAACAACTAAAAAAATTATTTAAAAAGCTGAGTGATGCTTCTTTTAATAACGAAAACGTAACACAAATAGCATTTATTTATCTCACATCAGAAAATACGTACGATTTGTAGATAATTTTGGGAAATAAAGCTTAGTTTTATTAATTTTATTTATTTATTATTTAGGTAAAAACATCAGTGAAAGTAGCCCACTAATTCTAGCAACAAAATAAATGGGCTAACATAAAAACAAATTCGATATGAAAATTGCAATAGTAGTAAACCGAATGTTTTAGTATAACATCTTGTGTTTTGTATTTCAGATTTACACGCCATTTCGCTCTTAAAACCTGGCGCCTATAGACGCAACAGACACATTGCCAATTCTGGACAAAAGCCATGCAACGGCATAGAAATCATCAATTTTAATGGATATCAAGCGACACTGGATAAGTTCTGAAGAAATCTGATTTCGTAGAGCTTTTGGTGGATCCCTTACTGCCTAAGGTCCATCCTGCGATGCATGTGAGTTGTGGACGCGCCTTGGGCAGCAGAGAGCGCGGCTTCTCGCCCTCCGAGAGCCATTCTCCATTCCGGGTCTTTGCGGCGTCCTCCTGCTTCTCCGGAGTTTCACCGTAGCAGTGGCGCTGCAGAAGACTGTCAGGTACGTGCGGTGCAGATCCAGCTTTTCTCTCCACACTCTTCCCTCATCTCTACCCCCTTTCCACTTTAAAGTAGCTATAGCAGATCTCTCCGGGAGTCCCATGGTGGAGCAGGGCGCTTACAAGGGATCTCTCTTTGCCGTTGCACTTTGCACTGTTTTTACATTTGCCACACTCGAGGTAAGACTCAAGATTACGCATCTTTTATGTCTTGTTTTTCCCCACTGTGCATTACTTGTTATTGGTTAGTTCTCACATTATTTTTCCAAATACGCTGGCTTATTTGCTTTTGCACACTCCTTCTGCATGCATCTTTACGGGAAGCACGTTCATGCGTGTAGAAAAGGTGGATGTGGGGGTGTGGGCAATGATATACGAGGCTTTGCTGGAAAAGTGTTAACACGACACCGGTGGTTTGTTGGATCATTCTTAAGAAATGGTTCCACACACTAACTTGCGCCGTGCGACCATCTGGAGTTGCGGCTGCAAAACGGACGCGACGTTTCTATGTTTGAATTGCTTGTGATGCGCTGCTTAGACGCGTCGGGATTGATCGTGCTTTCGGAGTAACACGTTTAATTGGCACCAGCGGAATAACGGCATCCCATAGCTGTTAGTTTAGCAGTATTTAATACATCTTACGTTTGGTCATGTTTACAGTCGGTCTGCATTTATGATAAACTACTTTGGGACGGAATAGCTGCGGAACTGGTCATATTTTCAAGTTGATGGGCATGCCTGTGATGATATATAATGTGTAAGATCAGAGAGATGCGGACGATCGGGCTAATCAAGCGCGTACTGGCGTGCAAAACGTCCAGCGCTTCTGCCGCTAGTCTGCGTCAGATAGCGTTGTTTGCGAGAGCAGGGGAAACTCGCATTGTGCATGCAAGCCACGAAAGGGCTACGTCCGCCTAGGGGTGTGACGGGACCTTTCCTTTTTTTAATTTCACATAAACGCCACGGTAGTGCAGCGTGCGGCGATATACGGCACGTGCCGGAGAGCGGGCAGGGCGTGCGACGTCACAGTCGCCGTCTGGCGGCTAATCGCCCTGAGATTCCATACATTTTAATCAAATTATTTAAGCAGTGCCTGACAGTAAAATCATAAGCTTTTGTTCACATACAGGACAGACCTGGTTGGTGGGAAACAAAATTAGCTTGTTGGTCAGTTGGTTATTATTATTATTATTATTGTTGTTGTTGTTATTATTAGTAGTGGTAGTAATAGTAGTAGCGGTGGTTGTATTAGTCATTTAATTTGAAATCGTACTATGGCATGCGCTTAATTCATGAATTGTTTATGATATGTGGGCTATCCGTGATATAAATTAGTTTCAGACTGAACATCTGTTAGGGCTGTCATTAACTTATGTGAGTGTGGGCCTGTTTAATAAAGAAGCAGAGTTATGTGCTTAGATGCCCCAACTGGTGCTTCCAGCTCAAATACTGGTATGCAAGGGATGGTCATGCTTTTCACCTCCAGGGAAACGACTTGGCCCCCTGGTCCCCTGCTCCCTGCTCACCCGCTGTGCACCGGATCTCCTTAAACACGGTAATCTTTTGGCCAGCTATGGAGAGTCACAGAATCCTGTTTATGGCTCGATGGGTGTGGAGCTGAGGGCAGTAGGCGAGACAGTGCCGGGTAAAGAAGGAGTATTAATAACAATGATATAATATAAGAGATGACCCAGACAGAGATGAGTAGGACTTATCGTAAACAATGCAGGATTGAAGGTTTTTGATTGGCTGAGGGGGAACCACACTGTCAGGGTGTCATGGTGTGTTTATGAAAAGTGGCTCTAATGCAGATTGACTTGGCTGTCAGTCGCCTCTATTGCTGGCGGGCGTCAGTCTCCTCAGCCGTGGCTATCTGTGCCGGACGCAACGGTAAACGCAAACCCGGCGTGATTCCGATCGGCGAATTTAAAAGCGCTCTCGTTTACATTTTTAAAGCCGACCTTTTGCGTTCGTCCCTGCCAGGGAATAAATATAGACACACTTTTCTTTGAAGTCCTTGAAATGAAGGCGCGGCTCTCGTCTGTGTTGAGCGTAGCGGGGCACTCGAGTGAACCGCTGTTCGGGCCCTGGAACGGACACCCTCCTGCTTCGTGCCCTCTGCCCCTCTCCGAACACCAGTTGCCTTGACCACAGGGTTTTGGGATGGGGGGAGCAGGTTGGGTATCTGAATCTGGCCCTGTGGTTACAGTAGTAGGTAACAGCAGTCTGGTTCACTTTGTCGTACCTCCCTTTTAAAACAGCGTGCTCTCTTCATCACTGGCTAGGATTTAATTCCTGTAAGATCAGATTTACCACAGACCCCCAAGCTTGTCCAACACAACTGTGATGGAGCTGATAAAATAAACGCGATGGCCGACCTTTATGTGTCTGTATTTATACACCGAAACATCACACATGCATTGCATTAAACGGTAGCGGTGGGAGTTTTCACATTTCCGGCAGGATTGGGGCTGCCTTGCTGGGATCTTAATAAGCTCTGTTAGCATTAGCAGTCTAGCAGCATAAAGAATTAGTTTGGCATCCACTTCTTAGTCACATAGTTACTGCATCCCAGAATCCCCTTGGGGTTGATCTGATCCTCCTCAGTGTTGTAGTTTCCAGGGAGGGAGGCCTGGTTCCACAGGGAGGGGGGCCTGGTTCCACATTGTCATTTTTGGGTTCGGTTCTGTAACTCTGGCCTGGATTGTCATTGCCAGGATGGGGACATGCTTTGCCTGGGCCGGATGGCAGGGGCGAAGGAGGGGTCTCACGGCAGGGGGATCTGATGG
>JABFEA020000085.1:16368419-16378432 GCA_019775915.2 Cyphomyrus plagiostoma
ACGGCAGGGGGATCTGATGGGGGTGGGGGGGGGGTGATTGTTTGTAATGAAAAGGGGCACTCAGACCAGGCGGGGGCTCTGCTGTGGTGGACCCTGGGGGTGAGTGCCCCTCCACACACACAGCCTGCTACCACAGCCTGGTATTGCTGTAAATCACAGGGGGCCTATAACGAAACTGACCCGGTGTCTGAGTCAGATTTCGAACATAACAGTGTCAGAAGGGGCACGAGCAGAGATTGGTTACAATCTGGCTGCAGCTCGGCGTCCTGGCTGAACATGCACGGCATCAAGGCCCCGCCCCCCCCCCCCACTGAGAAAATCCAGCACAGGTGCGACAGCGTCTTGCCATGTCAGTTCCTCCCCCCCCGCCTCCCACAGACGGCCTCCTCTCGGGTTACGCCCCTCATGAGGTCCGCGGTCTGTTTGTGAGGCCAGGCCTGCACTTGGGTGTGGGGGGGGGGGGAGGAGGAGCAGAATAAAGACATGCTTGTTTGCCATCCAGCGAATTAAATGTCCCTGGCGTTGGAAAGGGCACAAAGGGGCGGAGCTGAAATTCCACTGCCCAGGTCCTTGAGGGATGGACTGGATGCTGGTCTGCATGCTGTCTTCTTCGTAGTTGGTCATCGCCCTGTATGCATTAGAGGAATTCTGTGCTGGGGGGTGCCATTTTAACCCTGAGTGGCCTGACAGCATCCAGTGTATTGTTTGTTTGGCTCACTTGGGAATTATTTTTTTTGTGAAAGTGGGAGGGCAGAATGCACAGGGCGTGATTTGATTGGGTGGCTTGGACAGTGGGCGGGGCTACCCAGGGTGGTAGCTCCTCAGTCCCGATCTGGCTGTAACCTGGGGCATATGGCAGTCCCTTCTGTCTGCGCTTGGGTCCAGGTCCCCACTCACCTATCTGTATTTGCCGAATTTTGAGTTGCACACAGTTTTCCTCTAAGAGCCACTAATCTGAACTAGTCTGTCTCTTTTATTTTTAATATTTTTGTGACGCTTAAAGGTTGGCTGTCTCGGAATGTTCCAGAATTTCGCTCGGACCACAACAGGAGACATTCCTCACGAATCCAGACCGGGGCGGTCCATATGCAGCCTATAGAGCCCTGCTGAGAGGGACCTGTTCTCCCATCAAGGGTTTCCAGAAGGTTCACAGAGGGGCAAAAGGCTGTGCTCCATGTCGCCACCTAGGGGAGAGGGCCAGTGGAAACAGCCAAAAGGTTCTCATTGGGTCAGAGTTTCATATGTTGTTGTTCAGATGTTGGTGGCCTCGTTTACATCTTCCACCTAATTTCAGATGGAAAATATCTGCGGTGAAGGATTTCTAACGAAGTCACATCCACCGGCAGCAGCAACCTTATTGGTACCCGTGTGGTAGTTATTAGCAGCTTGCTCTTGGTAATGGAAGTGTGGGGCGGACCTGCGGTGAGATGCAAGGCCCGGGACGCCCACGAAAAGCACACTTTCAGCTATGAAAGCAGTGTGGTTTACTGCCAGACTCTGTCTTCTGGGCAACCGGACTGAATCAGCTGCTGGAGTGTTTAGTCGACCGCCGTGTCGCTTGCGCTCAGTGATGCACGCTGCTCTGTGTCCCTGACATCGTCGTTGTGGCCCAGCAGGACACCCAAAAGTCTCCGACCTGAGCCTCTGTTCTTCATGAGAGTGAGCCCAATCCATAACAGTATGTAACGAACCAGCCTCACTTCTGGATCGCAGCTTAAGAAGTGCTTTCACTCCTCTTTTCATTTTCCCTTCATGGTTTGCGGGCCCTGAGCAACTGACAGCGTAGCATGGGCCGGCCATCTCAGCCACCTTTCCCAGCTTGTCTCTGTATCATTGGAGGTCATTCTCACAAACGTCTTGGTTACTGGATCGGCCTATCAGAGTGAGATTTAAGTGACCTGAATGATTTAGGAAGGCTGCGCTTTGCAGACCCCTCGTATCTATTATTTACCGGGCTTTTTCCTCACAGTACTACCCCTGTTTGTTGTGCTTCTGGGCTTCTGACAGCTTCTGGAGGCTCGGAGGTGCCAGCATGAAGCTGCTCGCCCTCCTTCGGGTCAGTGTCAGCCCAGGATGCCCTGGCATGTAGGTGAGTCTCACTGATAAGAGCAGCCGTCATTAGCCGCTCTGCAACGCCGGCGTCGAACTCAGCGTGGATCTTCCAAGATCCCCCCCCCCGACGACTGGTCCCGGCTGGGATATTAATAGTCGGGTCACGGGAAGCTGATCTAATTTGGCAGGTTGGAGGGCAGGGGTCCTGGAGTAGGCGTGACAGGGGATCATTTCATCTTTCAGTGGATGTCACATCGAGTCGGTCAGCACGGTGACAGCTCTGGCAGGACTGATGGTGACTCCGGCTCCGGCTAGGAGAGCCCCAGCGATCTGCCCTTTTTTATCCGCCGTGGACCAGGCCGTGCCTTTCCGGGCTTCCGTGAATAGTATCGGATGAGTCCGCTCTCCTCTCCGCAAGCCATCGAGGCTGATCGTCTCTCATCCTGCTTTTTATGTTTCCGTGGAAAACCATCCAGCCCCTCGTGGGACAAGTGCTATTTTCATGTTATGATCAGATTTCGAACAAGGACCTAAATAAATGACACAGAGATCTCAAAGACTCCATGTTCAAACGGGGGGGTGGAGGGGGGGTGGTGTGCAGCTCAGTGGGTTAGGACTCCATGACTGGAAGGTCACCGTCAAGGCCTTCGGCGAGGCCTTTAACCCCCCAGCTCCAGGGGCGCTGCACACTGGCTGACCCTGTGCTACAGTATCACCGCAAGCCTGCTCTCCTGTATGTGTGTCTGTGTGTCCCATGCAGAGCAAACGGGGACAGGCAAAAAGACAATTTCCCCGTAGGGATCAATAAAGTATCTCCATTCTATTTACAGAAGTGGTTGTTGGCAAAGAAGCAGAATCATAACAACAGGCAGCATTAGTGAGGAGGATTTTGGGTAAGAAGTGTGTGCTGGGCAAAGAAGACCTTGAATGACAGGAAGGAAATCTGTGGCTGGACCCCAGAAATCAGGGGTGGTGGTTCGAGGTAGAAGTCAGTCTGGTCATGGAGAGACAAGGCATGTAAGCAAAATGGCTGGAGAAAGATTGGAGAGGAAGTTAATCAGGACAGCCTCAGTCATCTAGTTTGGACGAACAGGTGATAATGGCTGATCTAAGCTGTGTGAGTCACTTTGGATTATCGGTGTGTGTGTGTGTGAGTGTGGGGGGGGGGGGGTCTTTGTGGGAATGGAGAGTGGGGGGCAGCTGGGGTCAGGGCTGAGGCAGACTGTGAATGTAATTATGGCGTGTACAGGGCAGGGTGCTGGGGTTGGCTTTGGGCTGTGGTGCTGGATCCCTCCTCTAATACCAGGTGCTAAACACCACATGCCGGTTTGACTCAGAGCTAATATGTATTTAATGGTGGAGAATGTTTTTCTGCGGAAAGCCGCTAATGGAGACGCAGGAGCTGAGTGTCGCCCGTTCAGTCAGCCTTGCTTCCGGCTCGGCTTCCCGGTCGCGGTGAACAGAACACAGGAGGTGCGCCGAATGAAAAATACCTGTAAAGAGGCTCATCCAGATTCCTGTTCCTCATGTGGAAGCCCCCCCTTATTCATTATGGATGAAGATCTGGATTCAAACCCTTTTGTAAAAGGGCTGTTGTGGTGCGTAAAGAGCGGCGGTGATGCCACATGTTATGTTAAGTGTGTTATGTTATGTGGTGTTAAGGACAGCAGGGGGCATGATGGTTATAGGTTCCAGGGTGCCGCTCAGAAATGTTGCCATGTGCGTGTAAGAGTGTCAGAGAGGAGGCTCGTCAGCCTGTGTGGTTTGTGCGTGACGTGGGTGGGGGGTATAGTTTGGGGAGGTGGTCATGGGGGCAAACCCCTCAATCTTCAGTGACTGTTAATCTACGAACAGGGATTTATATAGGGGCGGGGACTACTGAAAGCTGATTGGCCCCTGGGGTACCACCTCCCCTGTCACTCATTGATGCGAAACATATTATTGGCTAATGATAAGGCTGGCCCTTCCGCGTGAACGGCCCAGAACCTAAGAATATAAAGCAGGCTGTGTGTCAGTCAGAGAGGGAGTTTTTGATGTTGTTTCTCCCCCCGATTTCATCTTAATGGTGTTAATAAAGTGGCCCCCTTCTCTCCCCTGATTCCGGCACCCAGGGTTTTGCGCAGGATGATGCCTTATTCCGTGTTTACTTTCGGGAATTTACGGAGCGTGCTCGAAGTGAGCTGCTGGGATGTTCCCTGGCAGCCCTTTTCCTAGTTTGCCGGGTAAAGACCCCCCCACCCCCACCCCCCCGCTGGCTGCCGCGTGAGCCGGGACTCACGTTACTACTCAGCGTGATGTTGCGGTTCTTTGGGGATCCATTCAGCTCTCGTCGCCGGTGACTGTCGCCATCCGGATCCGTTTGCCCGTCTGAGCTTGCTCTCGTCTGTCCTGCCCAATCCCTCGCCGATGTACCCCCCCGTCTGCTATTTTTGGCCCCGTGTGCGACTCGTTACCGCTTTTTCCCCCCCGTCATCATTCCTGTGCCGCGACGCCGGGCCACCCGAGGGAAAGGCGCACAGTCTCGCTTCCTTCCTCTGGGGCTATTTTTGGGTCTGGGATCTTCGTAAGTCACAGTGAAAACGAATTCTGGGACTTATGCTCCGTCCCGGACGTCTCTCTCGGCTCTGGAAGGTCGCCCGAAGTAATACCACTTTACAACTTTTTGTTGTGACATTGAGAGATTTCGTTTCTATATAGGAGTAATATATGAGATACTATTAAACAGACATTCAAGGATCTAAGAAAAAGGTTTGAATTTAACAATTGATGCGTGTGGATGAAAGGCTGTGATTGGCTGAAAAACAGGAAGTGAAAAGATGAGTGGTTAAACAGCCGCACCGCTCCGCCCCTAACCTGCATATTCAGTGGATTTCAATAGAATTTGGCGATGTGCAGTTACACCACAGCACACAACAATGAAATGTGTCGTCTGCATTTAACCTATATGTGACATTGTGACATAGCAGGGGGCAGCTAGTTCAGTGCCCAGGGCGCACTGCTTGGGGTAGTACCTTGCTGATCAGGGATTCAAACCATCAATCTTTCAATTACAAGTGCACTTCCCTAACCATTAAGCCACCAAGAAGCTCTGCCTTTCACCTGCAGATTCAATGGATTTCGATAAGCTCTGCCCCTAACCTGCAGATTCAATGGATTCCGATAAGCTCCGCCCCTAACCTGCAGAGTCGATGGATTTCCATAAGCTCCGCCCCTAAACTGTAGATTCAATGGATTTCCATTAGCTTGTTTGGGTGCATGACTGAATAATTCCAATGACAAATGGCTGTAGGAGGACAGAAAAGGTTGGATAACGTATGGCGGTTATGTTTACGAAGGAAATGCCCTTGGTGCCAGCTGCCCTCCCACCTGTCCTACCTGCTACTGCCACTTTCTGGCTCATTTTAGTAACTAACATACGTATAGTTGTGAGAGTGTGCCCTGCAATTGATTGGCACACCGTCCTTGGGTTGATCCCTGCCTTGCACCTGTAGCCCCAGGATCCCCCACAACCCTGAATTGGATAAGTGGCTACAGAAAATGGATGGATGGATGGATGGATGGATGGATGGATATACACTTACAGTATAGATGGGGGTGAAGTATGCGCGTGGGGACGTGCTTTTTGGTAGCCATTTGACTGGATTTCTGGTAGCCGTTTGACTGGATTCAGCCAGCTTCAAGGGAGCAGAACTTTGAAAGAGCTGAACGAACAGTTTGCTCAGGTTCTTGTCTAGTAGGGAAAGAGTCTAGCTGTCAGTTTTGGTTTCTGTTCAGGGAAGATAATGGGAAGAAGCACACAGACTCATACTGTTTAAACACACCGAAAAACGTTGGAGGGGGGAGGCTTGCAGCTTTCCGATTGGCCCAGACGCTCGTGGGACAGCATAGCTGACAGTGACAGAGCAGGTGTGACCTGTTGGACCCAATGTCAGAATCTCAACCCACGGGCTCTTGCGCTATAGCGACTGTCTCTCCTCAGAAGGAGGCAGACTCACATTATGGTTCCAGGTTCTTCTGTGTGGTGGAAAGTTCTGGGTCCAGTAACTCTCTTCCAGGCAGCGGTGGCGTTGTAATAAAGGAAGGGGGGCTGGGTCGCGTCCCCCTCTCGTCCCAAATCATCTGGGCCTTCGGGAGGGAGAACAGAAGGCCGGGCTTAGCGATAAACTCGCCGTCTTCTGAGAGAAGGAGAGGCGGCTCGAGAAAAGCCTCTTTGTTGATGGAACCTCGATCCCGACTCCCCCGGTAGGGCCTCCCGCAGTTAGTTTTCATTAGCTCTCACGCCCGTTCGATAGTTTTAATCCACCGGTGTGAAAGAGGAAACAGCGGGGAGACAGATTACACCCTCGGCTGGGTCGCTATGTGCTCATATGTGGAAGCGAAGCTCTGTCATTTACGTTTGGGGCGGAGAGTCACGGAAGAAGGCGGCGCTGAACTCGGACTGAACGAATGCTTGCCGAGGAATCGTACGTTAAACTGCCTCGTCACGCGTTTCCTCGCTCCTTTCATCGCTGGCCAAGGGCGCCCCTGCTGGTGGAAGCGTGGCACTTAAGGGGCTGCGTCTGTAAGCGGATGGTTGCGTGTTCGAGGCTTAGGTTACCCCGAGTGATGTATTTAAGCAGAAGTACTTCAGTGAGATTGTCTTTGTGGACAGTTTTGAATGGCAGCTTTGTGGATCGTCGTCAGGCAGCGGAGAGCTGTCTGCTGTGACGTGGTCTCCTTCTTCGGGGGCACTGGAGTCGAGGTGGGGGAGGGATCTGCATCGCAGAAAAAGGGAGCAGCTCGGGGGGGCAAAGGAGGCCAAAATCTGCTTAACTTAACTGATCAGTTTAATGATTTTATTTATTCATATTCTGCCCAGCAGCGATTGGACTTTTCCTTTTTTCCTGGCCAATCATGTCCAATTGCACGAAAAATTGCTAGTTGCTTAGTTAAATCTTAAAGGCCACCGATAATCATTGACCTTCTAATGGAAGCTGTCTTGACTGCAAAACTATTACATCCATGACCGCACCTGCAAGAGTTAACGCCAAGAAGGGTCATATCGTCATGTCAGCCTTGCCTTCATCGGCCTGCTGCGACATTCGAGAATTCGATCTCGACATAAGTTTATGTTTCATCTAGTGATTTTATCGCGTCATTTCAATCCGGCTAGCTAGGCCAGCTAGCTATGGACATTATACATCCAGCACGGCTCTCAGTCAATGACGATGTTTAGCCTTATCAGTTTAGCGATCAATGCTTAGCTAGATGAAACTGTTTTATTCGCAGTTAAATTTATTATAGGTTATCGCTGCCATTGATAGGCCGCTGTAACGGTGCCACAGTTTGTGTAAGATACCTACTATGTTACTCGTTGTTGCTGACCCAAATATTAAACATACTTTAATGTCAATTTGAGATCCCATTATAATAAGGTAGTCAAAATGAAGAACAGTAAATTCAAATGTAAGCTGAATGTTCTTCACCCAGGCATGCTGGAAACCAGCATTAATGTAAATGTGAGGACGTACAGTACCAGATATTTTGTACCTGAGGATAACACCCATTTTCAGTTTATTTACAAGTTGACGTGCATTTCCTATTGTCTGCGTCCTTATACATTAAGCATTTGTTTCTGCGGTACTATATGGGCCTCTGGCCCATGCTGTAATGTTTCTGCAATATTGAGTGTATTTATTTTGAAGGGCCTAAGCTCATAAACTACTGCAGCAAAACAAATTGAGTTGATTAATGTTTAGTGTTTATTTTCTGCATAAGGCCGTTGTGTTGCATGAAATGTCAGTTAAAAAAATTAAGAATTGCCACAGAACCAGTTTCATTCTTTCTGGAAAATAAAAGGGAAGGTTAATTAGGTACATCAGTTAATTACGGTATTGTAAGGGGAGAAAAACACAGTTTAAAAATACTATACTATTATTTATAGTCTTCAGCTTGTGAAAAACCAGTAACCGTTTTCAGCAACATACTGGGATGTTTCTGGGGATTCTTTGGAGTCCGAGTCTTACGGCAATCCGGCAATGTGGTCATAGGGTGATCTAGATTTCATTTTGCTGTTTTTACATCTTGTATATAGCTTGTAAAAATGACTAGAGATCCTACTTAAGTATTTTTTCTTCCTGGTTTGTTTCTGTAAGCAGCTTCCTCTTTGTGTCCTTGATCAGCTTTATGATCCACCGCCTCGTCTTCCTTGTGCTCTCCGGCGTTCATGACCCACTGACCAAGGTCTGCGTAGCGAAGTGATCCTGCGGCGTGGCTCTCTAGTCGCCATCTGGCTTCAGAGGAAGGAGCCCTGGCAAGCTCACTATCGCCACCGCCGAATCACCCTACGGTGGGGAGCGTAGTACATAGCAACGTGTGCGGAGCAGCTAGTTAACGAGGGCCGTTATGTTGCACCTTATTCCAGAACGGCAGGAAGTCTGGGCACCTCAGTGGACGGAACCAGGATTTCGGAGATCGCTAAAAGATAAAAAGTTTAAACGAGTCGAGATGCTAAACCATCTCACCGTATGCACATTCGGTTTTCGGTGTGAAATGGGATTTAATGCACGGGCGACCTCCTCTTTCCTCCCCAAGTTTCCGCGGTTTAAGGAGGCGTGGGGTAGTAGTGTTTCCCTGGTAACGCACGTGTGCTGGAATGTGTAGGCTGCACCGGCATGGATGGCGGCCGCCAGATTTAATTTCGTGGTCCGTGGAGCGTGGATGGTGGAGGGGGCGGTGGGGAGGGGGGTACAGGTGGCCTCTGAGTAGCGTTTCCTGGGGGTCTGTGGTGGGGGAGTGATTGCAAAGCAGGAGGTTGGTTTGTTCATGAACGTGTAAACTTATTAAGACACTGATGGAGATGGAAGCAACGGCAGGTTTGGGTTTGGCTGGATCTCTGTTCCTCCTTGTCTGGACTGCGCTCCCTCCTGCCTGAGCTCTGCTGCTTCTTGTCTGTGCTCTGCTTCTCCATGCTTGGGCTCTGCTTCTCCCTGTGCAGAGTCTGCTCATTCCTGTCCAGTCTCTACTCCTTCGAGTCCAGTCTCTGCTTCATCCTTTCAGGTTCTGCTCCAACCTGCCCAGACACCATTCCTTCCTGCCCAGACTCCACTCCTTCCTGCCCAGACTCCATTCCTTCTTGCCCAGACACCACTCCTTCCTGCCCAGACTCCACTCCTTCCTGCCCAGACTCCACTCCTTCCTGCCCAGACTCTTCTCCTTCCTGCCCAGACACCACTCCTTCCTGCCCAGACTCCATTCCTTCCTGCCCAGACTCCATTCCTTCCTGCCCAGACACCACTCCTTCCTGCCCAGACTCCACTCCTTCCTGCCCAGACTCCATTCCTTCCTGCCCAGACTCCACTCCATTCCTTCCTGCCCAGACTCCACTCCATTCCTTCCTGCCCAGACACCACTACTTCCTGCCCAGACTCCTCTCCTTCCTGCCCAGACACCACTCCTTCCTGCCCAGACCTTACTCCCTCCTGCTCAGACTTCACTCCTTCCTGCCCAGACTCCACTCCATTCCTTCCTGCCCAGACACCACTCCTTCCTGCCCAGACTCCACTCCTTCCTGCCCAGACACCACTCCTTCCTGCCCAGACTTCACTCCATTCCTTCCTGCCCAGACTCTATTCCTTCCTGCCCAGACTCTTCTCCTTCCTGCCCAGACACCACTCCTTCCTGCCCAGACACCACTCCTTCCTGCCCAGACTCCTCTCCTTCCTGCACAGACACCACTCCTTCCTGCCCAGACTCCTCTCCTTCCTGCCCAGACACCACTCCTTCCTGCCCAGACACCACTCCTTCCTGCCCAGACTCCACTCCCTCCTGCCCAGACACCACTCCTTCCTGCCCAGACTCCACTCCTTCTTGCCCAGACTCCACGCCTTCCTGCCCAGACTCCTCTCCTTCCTGCCCAGACACCACTCCTTCCTGCCCAGACTCCACTCCTTCCTGCCCAGACACCACTCCTTCCTGCCCAG
>JABFEA020000085.1:16401433-16427163 GCA_019775915.2 Cyphomyrus plagiostoma
GCTTCCTCTAAGCTGACCTCACGTCCTTGTAGTCGGTACTCGGCTTCCTCTAAGCTGACCTCACGCCCTTGTAGTCGGTGCTCGGCTTCCTCTAAGCTGACCTCACGCCCTTGTAGTCGGTACTCGGCTTCCTCTAAGCTGACCTCACGGCCTGGCAGTCGGTGCTCGGCTTCCTCTAAGCTGACCTCACGCCCTTGTAGTCGGTGCTCGGCTTCCTCTAACCTGACCTCACGTCCTTGTAGTCGGGGCTCAGCTTCCTTTAAGCTGACCTCACGCCCTTGTAGTCGGTACTCGCCTCCCTCTAAGCTGACTTCACGCCCTTGTAGTCGGTACTCGGCTCCCTCTAAGCTGACCTCACGCCCTTGTAGTCGGCATTCGGCTTCCTCTAAGCTGACCTCACGTCCTTGTAGTCGGTACTCGGCTTCCTCTAAGCTGACCTCACGCCCTTGTAGTCGATACTCGGCTTCCTCTAAGCTGACTTAACGCCCTTGTAATCGGGGCTCAGCTTCCTTTAAATTGACCTCATGTTCTGCGGTCCGCGACCTTATTATACATTTGGTCGTACCTGGGGCAAAAAAACCCTGCTTACCGTTTTACTATTGAGGCTTTTGAGACCCAGAGCTCAGCCTTTCAAAGGGTCTCCCCTGAGCCTCCAGGCAGCGCCACCGTTTGTGCCACCTTCCCTGGAATTTTCTGGAAGTCTGCCCACGTCCATAAAGTGGCTTCCTTCTTTTTTGTCTGTTTTCCATTGAGACAGGAAGTTGCACACACAATGCCTCATACTCTGTCCTTCATCTCTTTGGGTGGTTTGCACTCAGGGGGATGCAGGAAGCCCTGCTGAAAGTCTTTGAAAGTTTTCCATGGTGTTGATGAGGTGCTATTGGACTCTTGGGGGGAGGGGTGCAAATCATTGGCTGGTGTGAAATATTTGAGAATTAATTAGTTCTTTTTTTGGCAGGACACAACCTCATTTCCCATAAACAACAAGGCAGGACAACTGCCGGAACATGACAATGACTGATTTCGGTAATTGCGGTTATTTTTTATGGCACGTTTGCGGTCATGCATTGCGTTGATGTTCCTCTTCTGATTTTTTTATTATTTTTCTCCCGAGGTGGTTTAACAAATATTCGAAATTGCCAGTGCTGTTCAATTGATTGATTTCAGTTCCCCGCATGAGTGTTTCGATGGTATGTGGTCAACCAGCCTGCCTCACGGGTTAATTTCTGCTGGACAAAGGGATCTATAAAGGGAAAAAAAGATTAGAGATGAGAATAAAAAACAGCGGACATCGATTCTCTGCCCTTCCGGGACCTCTAGTAGCGAAGCCAGTTTTGACAAATAAAGTAATATTTATATAAGAATTGAGGAGTAACATGTGATGTCACACTGCAAGGCTCGGGATCGAAGAGGGATGGCAACAAAAAAGCAGGCATGATTGTGAGACGGTTGATTCACCATGCTACACTGTGGTTCAATGGCGGAGTTTGGATCGGAGCCTGGAAAATCTCGGTGTGCTGTGAGCTGACCTTTCGGGGCCTGGGGTCTGAGTCCAGGTGGTGGGGCAGGTAAGGACACTCCTGAAACCTGCTGGACCAGGAGGCCTCTGCTCTAGTGCCTCCAAGGTCCTTTTCCTCACATCCATCTTCCACAACCACTTACCCAGCACATGGTCACAGTGAGCCTGGAACATCTCCCAGAATGCACTCCGGGAGGCTGTGGACAGGATGCCTAGGATGTGCATTTCAAGGCCTGCACTGGCACACACTAAGGGCGTTGAATAATCCGCCCCCCACGCCTAAGAAATGAACACAGAAACGAGGGTAGTAATCAAGTCCTCAGCCCAGGAGGTGTGAAGCTGCAGCATTGCCCACTGAGTCGTTATGCTCAACCTAACTTTATAAGTCCAGTTATAAAGGTGTGTGGATTAACACATCAGCTAAATGACTAAAGCTGCTTTTGAAAACCATGGGGGGGGGGGGGGTCATCGAGGTGGCAGTTCCCGCGGTGAGAGCAGCCCTCCAGCTGCCCAGCGTTATTTTTACCGAGGAAATTGCTGGAACGTTTTAGTCGTCATGCTTGGACACGTCATTTTATTTACGCCACCGAGGCTGGTGACAGTGTCAGCTGCGAGAATTTAAATAATTACACGCTTAGGTGCGAGTTGGAATAAGGTCATAATAATGTGAGCTGGGGTTGCAGCAAGTGAGATATTAAATGTCAGAGACCATTCTGGGTCAATGCAAATAAGCGGAAGGTTGAAGTGACACTCCCGCCTCATCTGAAGGTGTGAGCTCCTTGGGCGTCCCTGTAATGAGCAGCCGGGCATACAGTACTGATCAAAAGTCTTAGGCAGTCAAAGGGAATGATGGTTAAGTGATCTTCATGTTGGTGTAAAACTGTAGTATTATGTCAGTAAAATGTGTAAGCTTAGCCATTTCAAAATCTCTCCAAAAGTCACCCCAGCATTTGCAGTAACCATTGAATACACAGTTCTGGACAGGTCAGGTTAGGTTAGGGAGCATTCACTGATGCAGCGTCTTGATGTACCGTCTACATGGTGAAACTCCAGGCTGCATCCTGGCTGGCGACCCCCCAGGCAGATACAAACTCCAATCCAACCCTCTGGAAATGGCCACAGCCATCTGCTACGTGGGCGTCCCCTTGACCTGGTCCAGCCCCTCAGGTCCTCAGCAACAAGGATCCTGCAAGATCACTCTCAGGGAAACGCGCCACATGGCTGTAGTGCTGTAACTGATGCTCCCTGACAATGCAAGCAAAGTGCCTCATTCAGGACTCTTCTAGCAACTGGACATTCAACACAAAGTCAAACCAGTGGTACCCAAGGATTCTCCGAAGAGACACAGTACCAATGGAGTCCAGTCTTCCTCTCAGGTCACTGGATAGTGTCTATGTCTCACAGCCATACAGCAAGACAGGGGGAACCAGGACTCTAAAGACTTGGACCTTCGTCCTCTTGCAAAGATATCGGGGGCACCACACACCCCTTTCCAGCGACCTCATGACCCCCCCATGCTCTCCCAATCTATTTGCTGACTACATAGGAAGAGTCACCAGAGACATAAATTTTGCTCCTGAGGTAAGTAAATCTTTGGACGAGGTCGACATTCTCACCACAGACAGACACACTATTGATGGCTGCGTCTTAGATGTCAGAAGAAGGCCTGGATCTTGGTTTTTATCCAGGACCTTAGCAATCCCAGACACTCAAACTCCTCATTCAGTCTCTCGAGAGCCCAGATCAGAGCCTCCATTGGGTCTGCGAAGATCACCGCATCCATGGAAAAGACAAGATCAGTAACAGATGCCCTACAATCACTGGACCCCACAAACCTGCCTAACACCCAGTCCATGCAAGCATTGAACAGAGTAGGAGCAAGAACGCACCCCTGGCGAACCCCAGAATCAACTGGGAAGAATGCAGTGGTTCTCCCACCACTCTGCACAGCCCTCACCGTACTAGTGTACAGGCCGGCCATGATGTCCAGCAGCTTCAGGGGGATCCTGCAAAGTCTCAGGATGTCTCACACAGCAACTCTGACACAAGCACTTTACGAAAATCGACAAAGGCTGCAAAGTACCTCTGGCGATATTAGCGCTTGCACTCGATGAGAACCCTCAGTGTCAGGATACGATCAATGGTAGACTTCTTAGACGTAAAACCAGACTAGCTCAGCTGCTGGTACACAAGCAAGTCATCACGGATCCTGTTAAGGATGACCCCAAGCAAGGACCTTAGCTGGCAGTGAAAGCAGTGTTTTCCCCTTGTAGTTGCCACAATCCAGCTGATCACCTTCCCTTTAAAGACAGAGGCTACAAGTCCCATTTCCAGTCAGTTGGGATGACGCCTGACTTGCAAATGGAAGCAAAAATTTCCCACAGTGGATAGATTTCTAGCCTTACCAACAGCCTGGAGAAGTTCACCCCAGATACCACAGATCCCTACTGCCTTCCCTACTCCCAGCTGAATCATCACCCTGTGCAATCTCAGTGAGATTGGGTGGTTCACAGCTGATCGGAGGATCAGCCCCGAGAATTGTGAACACAGAGATGTCCAACTTCATAGCCTAAGGATCAGCTTTAAACAACTGTTCAAAGTAGCTGTCCCAGTGGGACACAACTGCTGTGTCTTCCGTAAGGACCAATCCATCATCCACCCTGACTGCAAGTCTCAAAGGAACAAATTCAGATGTACGAAATGCTTCGATTCGTCTGTAAGTAGGACGTGGGTCACTAGATCAGAGATGGTGTGTTACCTGCTGACAGATTTGTCCAACAAATGCCTCCTTATCTGCCCTCAGAGCCCTCACAGCTGTCCTCCTCAGTTCCCGGTACAATCTGGAGTTGCCACCAAGTTGTGCGCTGCGAATTGTCTGGATAATATCCAGGGTGCCCTGCGAGATGAAAGACCTCCTTCTGGGAACACCGGCAACACCAACACAATGCTTGGTAATACGCAGGGTCTCCCACATCACATTAGCATTGTCAGTCACACCCAAGTCTACAAATTCCTCATGCAAACTCTGTGCAAACAGAAACAGCTTGATCTTGGCCTTATTCTCCTAGTAGGCCTACTGTGTCTAAGCTTGATCTTCAGAGTAGCAACAGCAAGTCGGTGGTCAGAATTCACAAACTGGGTACTTCTGTAGACCTTGCACTTCTGCAGGAGCTTCCAGCATCTGCCCACAGCGATGTGATTGATCTCCTTAGCCGCACCTTCATTATTGGATTGCCAAGTTCAACGAACTAGCTTAGGGCGCCCAGTTACCTGCATCCCCTGACCTTTGGCAAAGTCAAGGAACATGGAGCCACTCACACGCCATTCCCCAGACCCATGGGTACAGACATAATCCTCATAGTCAGCCCTGTCATTGCCAGTGGACGCATTGAAGTCACCCATGACCAGAGAAGTGTCACCTCGTGGACACCCATCAAAGTTGTGAGTAAAATGTCTCCCTCAATGAGACATCACTCACTGCGGTCGGAGCATTCATGGTGACAACAGACAAGATACCCAAGGAGGGCCTTAACCTGAGTCTTATAATATACTCATTGAAGTGAGTGACATCAGACACCATTAGGCGGTGTCCTAATCCGCTATAGCAACAGCTACTCCCTAAGTATCGCAGCCATCAGCGCGACCAGACCAAAAATATGTGTAACCACCTGCAGAGAACCGGCCACTCGCAGGTCTGCGTACCTCAGAGAGTGCCGCCACTGAAATGCGGAGTTTACAAAGCTCCCCCGACAGCAGAGGAAGGTGGCCATCTTCCTGGGGAGACAAGACATTCCATGTGCCTACCCAGATGGGCCACCTCAAATTGGGACATGCAGCAAGCGACGCCTCAGCACCACACCAGCCCAGATCCCCAGCAGTCCTGACTATATTAGCTTTCCAATGGCTTTTCCCCACCCACTCCAAGATGCATGCAGCCTTGTTGTGCAGCAGGGTCACTCCCACGGAGAACAGAAGTTTAACTTCATACCCTGGACGTTTCAAAAAGCTCTCCAGATGTCACCCCATGATTTGCAGTTCTCATTCGATAACACACGGTGTTCAGCTAATGAATACCTCATTAACTTACTTAACTAATTATGTTAATTAATTAATTGAGCTGGTGGTAAAATTTGAAATGATTGGGTTGGGGTGCCTCCGTGGAGAGGTTTGGGTGTTCATCTAGCCATCCAACAAGATATCAGTCTTACTTTTTATTGTGGTACTGTTAATATGAATATGTACTAATGTTAGATTGTGGTTTTCTTTTGAGCAAATATACATTTATCTATCCAGAAAATCAGCCTTAAATATTTTCTGACTGCCAACCCCTTTTATATAGTACTGCATCATCCTTGCTTGTTCCGAGACACAGAAACAGGACCTGAAGGAGACCAGAATTTGCAGCAGCAGGGAGATGTTACCAGCCTTGGAGTATGTCCAGCCTGGTGGGAAATGATCCTGGATCAAGACGCTGAGCATGGGGAACCTCCTGATGTTAGATTGCAGATATTCAGAATTTCCAGAACCTCAGCAATGTGAAGCAGTACCCATTTAAGGATCTCCTAGTTTTGAGGTATTGTTTAGAGAGGTTTCATCACTTGTAGAATTCCAAGGGCTCCTGGAGGAACAGGGTGGGAGAGTCTCTGATGATCTGTGGAGGAGACCACCTGCAGGAGTAAATAATGGATTTGGGGTGTTGTATGGTTCCTGGGGGATAGTCACACAAGGGCCTGGAGATGGTGGAACAGCTGAATATGTCTTTCTCTACCTTTGTTTGTCTGTGTGATCATTAAAATTTAACATTATAAAAAGTGCATCAGCAAAGTAATTGGAAAATTGATTATCTCTCAGACATCCTCGAAGGTCTTGGATGATGCAAACCGAGCCAATGCTTTCAGCTATATGTTCCCCATTGAGGCAGTAGGTGGCCGAATGGTTAAGGATACAGAGTGAAAGGTGCTGTTATAAGCCAAATTTTCTATGGTATTTCAGTGAAATGCATGCGCTCACACTGAGAAATTGTCCTGGAAAGCTTTGAGGTGTGGGAGGAAAGCAGAGTGCCAGAAACCATCAGCACAACAATTAAATGTGAATGTGGTCCATTCTACTTCGAGAACAATTTCTAGCATTTAATGAAGTTTCTGCAGGCTGTGCCTGTGAATAGTTGTATTGTCCGTGCGATTGCTTTGTGTGTCATCCCAATGGATAAATGTGTACCGAGAGTTAAATCCCGGTTGAAGAATGACCAGAGTTTGTATACAGGGCTTGGTTGTGTTCCTCTCCAGTTCCTTGGCTTGATTCTGTGCTGCAGGCTTGCTCTGCAAGGTCCGGGCCCTTAGATGGCACCACACAGAAGGTCCCCGTCCCGCAGTGTACAGCTGTCCGGGAACTCCGGGGAGCGTTCTCAAGAGCAGGATGGGAGGGAACCAGAGAAGGGCAGGTGCTGTGTCATTCTGCCCATCCTGCAGCTGGTGAGTGGGAGAGAGGAAAAGGGCGGAAGAAGGAGATCAGAAAGGGGGGGCGGTGCAACGCCATGGGTCTCACTGCCAAGCAAACACGGAGCTGCATTTAACCGGCCAGAGCTGGAATGGTGTAGGATGACACATCAGGCGGGCGATGATGTCATGAGGGGGAAGACGGGGGTGTCCTCTCAGTATGGGTAACCCCCCCCACTGAGGCACCACGTTGATCACAGAGCCTGACTACCACGATTGTGTCCGTCTTCACTCATGCAGGGGCAAGTGTAGGATTTTTTTTTAAAGGTGGGGGGCATAATTCATACAGAGCGGCCAGCCTTATCATTAGCCAGTGATATGCTTTGAATCGGTGACTGACCGGGGGGCAATCAGCTTCCAGTTGGGGCCAGTGCCCCTGTGGCCTCACCACTGCATACGCCCCTGCCCTTGTGCCACAGGGATGGGCTCAGTGTGACCCTGGTGCGGATCTGCTCAAGGCAGGCTATCCAGACAAGTCACTCTTGAACATTAAGTGCTGGATTAACTCGAATATTCCTTGATCCGTGAGGAGAATCCCATCCCCTTGGCCGCCATCCCCGTTTTCATTCTCGGTTTATGAAAACTCCCTTCCAGATGGTTTTATCTCACCAGTCGTTCTTTGGGAGGAGGGCGGGGGATTACTCTCCCCATCCTGTTTCCTGAATCATCAGCAGAATCTCTCCGGTCCTTGCTGGCACGTACAAGGCGATGATGTTACAGATGATGTTTGTTTGCTTCGCCTTCAGATTATGTGGCACATGAGCAGGAAGGTCCCCTGTGTGAAGCCTCTTCCATAATCTTTTTTATTAGCATTATTGTTTTACGCTGAACAGCCTGTGCCTTCCTAGTCCTCTTGGGCCAACAACATCACCATGGCGACCCGGGCTTACTATAGCCTTTTATTTGTCCATGATGCGAACATGCGATAGGGGTAAGGTGGGGGGGGGGGGGCGTCTCCCATATCCCAGAGCTTCAAATTAGTGATGACAGCAGTATTACATACCGCTCCCTAAGTAAGTGATTTATTAAGGTTTAAGCTGGATACAGTAAGTGCAGCTCAATGGGCGACAGGGGTTCAGATCCCACCATGTGTGTGGAGATTACATGGTTTCCCTTTGCTTTGTCTGACGGTGGCCCTGTGCTGACTGGAATAGGCCCCAGGCCACCATGTGACCCTAATCATAGTAAGTGGTTGGCAGATGGATGAATGGATGGATAGATGGTTTGATTTTGTATTTTCTGGCAGTCGATGAAGCAGGCATGGCAGCGTGACCTCTAACTGACCCCCGGGGAATCCGGCACGGTGTCTTCCCTCACTTCTGATCCGAGGACGTTCTGGAGTCCCGAGTGAGTCTCCCGCGGCAACTGGCATGAGGCCCATCGGTGACACTGCAACACCACAACAACCGATCGATAATGTAGGATGAAGAACATGCAGTAAGAATCATGAAGATGATTCCCGGCTTCGCGGATGAGAGTCACACAGAAGTAGTTTTTTTTTTTTTTTATCAGTGATGCTATTAAAAGCTCAGGTGCCTTACGATCGTGACGTCAAAAATGAACTAATTAAATCACAGTGTATGTAAAATGAGTGTATGGCAATTATGAGAATTTACTCTGCAATCTAATGCATTATGGATAATATTCATTTTTCCAATGGCTGAAGTTACATTTTTCTGATTGCTGCGTGATTAATGTTTGTTGTGGCCAAGTTGCATTTTCGGCTCAGATCATCTCGGTTCGTTAAGCTGGGTGACTTAATTTTCTGAGTTTGATTAGTTGCCTCTCTCTGTCCTGCTGTCTCTCTCTTCAGGAGCAATTTTGCCCCCCCTCGGCAGCGAGCTTAGATCATCGTCATGATCAGGACCGAGCTCTCCAGACCGTGGTGGAACATTTAAACCACATAATTGTGGTGATTTTGTGTGTCCTGTATGTATTTACTCAAGTTCCACACTTCCAACAGAAGGCATCGCCGTTTCTCGCCTCTGGAGGGTCTTCTCGCAGCCAGATACCTTGTTTTTTTATCTGCCGAGTATATAAAGGTCAGAGTGGGCCGTGCCGTTGAGCTTTGGGTCAGCTTTGATGCTTAATCTACAAAAATGGCTTCCTGAGAGATGCTGGTAGTCTCCCCTGGACACTTTTGTAGTGAGTAAGTCAGTCTATCGGATATGTGCAGCATTACAAGAATTCAGTGTCTGATTAGGGAACCATTCATGAAATACCTTAGCAGAGCTGCTCAGCTCCTACTTTTAACTTTTATAGAATTCCTACTCGATTCCTCTTTGACTCCTGTTTGACTCCTACATGGTCCCAGTGAATTCTGCCTTGACATCTGTTTCACTTCCACTTGAATTTTAATTGAGCTGTTTCACTCCGACTGAGGTCCTGCCTGTTTGCCAGTAATTCGAGCTTCACTCCTGTTTGATTCTAGTTTGATCCCTACTCCGACTCGACTCCTATTGAATTCCAGCTCAACTCCAACTGAATTCATGCTTGACTGCTACTCTAGTGCTATTCCTAGTTCTGCTCGACTCCTTGCCCCCCCCCCCCCTTCAGCAGCTCACAGTTATCCATAAGCTTTCGTCTCTTCCCTGTCCTCATTTGACACTCATTAACCAACTTCACTGCAATTCTATGTGTCACAGTGTAAGAGAGACCCAGAGCTGTACGCGTGTAGATGTGAGACCATCTCCCACACACTGCCGGTGGGAAAATGGCTGCGGTCCTGCCCCTGAAGTTTGAAGCAAAACCCTGATGTGTTTCCTTAAGCAGATCTGCAATGAATGCTAACACAACATCTCTCTGCCCCGACTGGTGGGCATGACCCGTGGAACCTCACCTGTCCGTCCCCGGGTCTATTCCTGTTCGTTGCGGTACAGTATAGGTGCTACTCTGTAATTGCACCTACAATTTGAGGAACCCCAGAATGTGCCTTTGAAGCTAAGATGAGCCACCCTATCTTATCATTTCCCCCTCTCCTTTTATTATGGAAGCTTTTTAAAGTTAGTTTTAATTTGATGTCTATTCTGATTTGGTTTTGAAGCTATTTTTGCACACGAACATGGCACACACACGCGCGTGCACACACACACACAGGCGCGCACACACACACACACACACACGGACACATGCATACACACACGCACGCACACACACATGCACACACACACACATGCACACACACACACACGCACGGACACATGCATACACACACACGCACGCACACACACGCGCACACACACAGACACATGCACACACACACACACACGCAGAGCAGGAATGATTCTAGGATTTTTGTTTAAGTCGGAGGTGCGTAAGAGAGGTTATAATTCATACAGAGGGATATGTTTTGAATTGGTGAGTGATGGGGGAGGGGCTCTCCGAGGGCCAATCAGCTTTCACCTGGGGTCTGTGCCTCCGTGGCCCCACCCCTGTCATGCAGCCTTTCCCCCAATTCTGTCCCCAGTCGCCCACAGCGATGAAAGCGAACCGCATTGCGGGGGTCTGCCGTGTAAAGCGGGTGTGTGACACGGCTGTGAGACCTCCGTCTGTTCTGCCACGTGTGGGGGGGGGGGGGAGTGCAGCCTATTAATGTGGCGGGCACAGCCTCGGGGGCACCATGGCGAGGAAGACAAGCGGCTGGTGCCAGAATGTTCTAGAACAAAGCCAGCCCGCCAAGAGGGCGAACTGCAGGAAAAAGAAATAATTAAAGTTTGTATTCCTGTTTTTTTTTTTTAATTATGCAAGCGGTCAAATCTTCTTAAAGGTCATGATGCAGAATGAAGGAAAACAGAGCGGCAGGAAGAGTGGGGGGGGGCATGAGGCATATTATAGGAAGAAGTGCTGAATCTCTGGAAGGGCAGAGTGAGTGAAAGGCCGGCCCGCATACCATCACAGAGTGCAGCCAAGGAGAACGAAGCCCCGCCAGCCCACCCCAGCACAAAGCCCATCGCCGCCTGCCCTCATTCATTGTGTTTCTTTCCCCACTGGAAAACTGCAAGCTTTTGTCCCTAGTGGCAGCTTGTGGTTCTACAGTTTAAGCCAAGTTGCCCAAGGGAAGGCCGCCCTCCAGGATACAACAGCAGGGCTCACCCTGGGTGTTAAACAGGCCGCCGGAGTATGTGCCAGCACACTATGCGGATTTGGGGCTACCTAATATGAGCCGGAGAGGTCTTCTGCTATCTCACGGGAACTGGTTACACGAGAACTGGTTAGTCTGGAGGGGCATCTTTTTCCCATTAGTCTTTCCAAGAATAAGTACGGGCCGAAATAAAAAAAAAAACAGATACTGTGCTGGCATTGTATTGGCACATGTTTTACAGCTGGCATGACGATGAAGGTTATAAGGAGCTCTCACAATCCAATCTTGCCCGTATAGCGCCATTCTTAGGTTGCCGTACCAACACGTTAATCAATTCCCGGCGAACAGCCGGGCGATTTGCGTTCGGGCCCAGCTGTCGAGCTCTCCAGCTCAGAGACAGGCAGACCTCGCTGTGAGGTTTGCATCTTAAACCAGATAATAGGCAGAGCCCTTCTCTTTGAGACCCTTTGAGACACTTCCTGGAAGTCAGTGCATTAAACACAGTGCCACCTGCTGTATCATCGATAGCATTTCTTTTAGACATTGGAAGTCATAAGAAAAATCCATTACAAATAGATAGGAGTAGTCCTACCCCCTATTGATCATAGACCAATCAAACGCACAGCATCCCATATACCCAAGGCATCAGGCATGGCCCCCAGCTCTCTGTCCATGGGCTGCGACCTTCTAACCTTGCATTTTTAATGCGACGTCATGCATAATGGATCATTGGAAATCAGGCCGGGTCTCCCAGAGAGACATTATAAAGAGCGAAGGTGTTACACAGGTTAGCCATTATGCTAAAACAGTGCTTTTCCCACAATGCCCTGCCATAATGTTCTAATTGCCCAAGAGTCGTCTAAAAGACATCTAAAAGTCCACTGGAATTAAATTTTTTGCAAAATGTAGGATTCCTTTGAAATAGGAAAAAGTGAAATCAGCTAAAATGTTTTCTTTAATATTTAAGGGGGTGTGAGCAGTGGGCTTCCACGGCTCCCATGACAGCAGAGAAGCCTGTCAGCCAGGCCTGCTGCCCCCTCTCATGTCTGATTGCGGGGGGGGGAGGGATGCCCTGTCATCCTACTAGCTGAGATTAGCGATATACCAGGCTGTCAGACCTCTCTCCCCACTCCCCATAACACCCCCCCCCATGCTGCTGCCAGCACCCCCTTCCCCACCCACAGCAAAAATTTGTCCTACAATAGGATGACAGTGGGCCAGCATCCCTCTCTTCCCTTTACATAATTTATGGCCCCCTCCCCTGGGTGGCGCTGTACTCGAGGTCTGGCATCTGTTTTGCGTGCGTGACGGAGCAGCCTCTGTCCCCCCCGCCCCCCTGACTGGCATCTGGCGGTCACGGCAAGGTCGCTTGTATCGCTGTTTGTTTACGGACAGGATAGTGTTTTGTCCAAGGCAGCTTTAGGGTGTGTGTGTGTGTTTGTTTTTTATTTAATTCTGTATGTGTCACACATTTTGAGGAAAAAGTGGCTTTTATCTTCTGAAATCCAGGCTGTTTTATTCCTCTCCAGCCTCCTGACTTTACACGCATCTGGACGTCGTCGAGGGAATGAACAGAAAAGCAGCTGACGCGAGTGAATGAATCAGCGCCGGGCAGTGTGTGGCTCAGCAGGTTAGCCTGTTACCGGAAGGCTATCGTTTCAAATCTCGAGATTGGTGGAGTGATATCACTATCGGGGCCTTGAGCAAAGGCCCTTAACCCCCAATTGCTCCAGGCCCTGGCTGACCCTGTATGTCACTTTGGATGAAAGCGTCTTCTAAATAAAATGTAAAAACAAACAACGTAAGATCATTTAGGGCTGCTGAGTTCAGCACCCTGGATAGCGCCGACACCCTGCATGATCAGCTCCCTGGACAGCCCCTGCACCTCCTCATGTGGCCCAGTCATACGGTTGCTTCCCCCCCCCCCCCCACCAGGTACATTAAATGCGGAATTCAGCCTGAATGTTTTAGTTAAGTGATTCGCCTTCCTAACCCGTTGTTTAATCAGCAGCTACTGGTGACTCGCATTATAATCTGCATTACAGGGGACGTGCATTACTGCATTAAAACAGACACCCGCCTGATTTAGTTTAGACTGTTTAGAAAATGACCCTCTAGCCTCACACCAGTGTGGATTTGGGTTCTACTCCCGCTCTGCATGGAGGTGCATGATCGTGTGGGTGTCCTCCTGGTTCTCCGCATTCCACCCTCTGTCCAAAAACATCCGGCAATGTGAACTGATTACCTGCATAATTCTATAGTAATCTTAACAGAATGAGTAATGTTAGTAACAAATAGTAACAAATATTAGTTTGAGTATATGGCGGGGGGTCATAAAATGACACTGTAGCGTCACACCCGCATGGATTCTGGTTCTGTTCCCGCTCTGTGTGGGGCTTGCATGTTCTCCCAGTGTTGTGTGGGTGTCCTCCAGGTTCTGTCCAAAATCATGAGGCTCTGTGAACTGATTCCTGCCGATTTTCGGCTCAGTGTGAGTGTGCCCTGTGACAGACTGGCATCCCAATCCAGGGTGACCCCTGCCTCATTCCCTGTGCATTCTGGGATAGGTGCCAGGCTCACCAGAACCCCACTGGATAAGTGGTTATGGAAGATAGGTCTGTTCCTTCGAACAGCGGCCATCACTGTGGCAGTAATTGAAAAGTGCGTTTCAGCAGCTTCCGGTTTTGAAATAATAGTATTAGTGTCAATTAATCTGGGGTAGTTGTTGTAATAGGCATTTTTCCAGGATATACCTTCATTTAAAGCAGAGGTTTTCTTTTTTCTATTCTTTTAAATTCCAAAAACTCAAATTTTCAAGCAATTTTTTAAACTATTCCTAACATTGGCGCGTTCTGATGTCATACAAAAAAAATGGAAACGGTTAGAAATGTTAAATCCAGTGCCAGTATCCTCCCACCCCTGGATTAGTAAGTTTTACCTCCAGCACCTCTTCAGGCAGCACCTTTAAGCCCTTTACTGGTGCAAGCCGGGGCCACGAAGGATCCCATCAGCTGCGTCAGAGGGTCGCCGTTCCTGCATGTGGGTGCGTGGGTGAGACCCCAGCCGTCATCTGAACTAGAAGTGTGCTGATCTTCACGGTTCCACCTAAGCTGCTTTCCATGCCGACAGGGTGATTCCGATACGGGGGGGAGCTTGTGGTGGTCCAGAGCGCATTTCTGTGGCCCGTACACTTGTCGGCTTAATGATCCGTCTGTCACACACCCCCGGAACCCCTCGCCAGCCTTAACGGGGGGTCAAATCTTCCATGTGTTTTGATCCCTGCAGTAAAAATAGCAGATTGTATTTTTCCCTGCTTTGAAAATGTATTCGGGTCTATTTTTTTCCTTCAGTGCTGTTGTCTGTCTAAGGTTATATGAGGATCTGTTATTGAATGTAGATTTTATAGTTGATTTATTCAAGTTTGTGGAGTTTTTCAGAAGGTGCGACAATTCTGAGTTTGTTCAACGTCGGTACTGAACCTGTTTTTCAGAAGTTAAGCGGTATACCCTGTCTCAGTACACCTCTGGACCACTCCATTCTGAGGAGGGTGACCTTAGATCCTCAGAGAGGACGACATCAGCATCCGTCACAGTAAAGCATAAGATGCCAGACTCCGGCCGGGAGCCAGACGCCATCAGCATCCTGTTGCCGTGGGCAACAGAGACTTTCTGAGTGACAGTGGTGGGATCCTAGTGTCTCTTTGTTTATATATGAACTGTCCTGAGTCTGTTAAGATAAACAGGAAAAAAACACTGACTGATCTGGTCAGGGGGTCTAAGTTGGCTGCTGCTTGTCAGCAGCAGATAAGAAGTTATTTGTTTCTTTAGCAATTTTCAGATTCCCGGAGTAATATTAGTGAGGGAAGATTTTGTGGGGGCCGTTTATTTTCAGTGTTGAAGGCAAGACATTAATCGGAATCTCTGCTTGGGCTCGAGCACCAGCAAAACAAGGGTGGAAAGGGAAATGACCTCCTGTCATTATTACTGTTACCAGTATTATCATTATAGTTCTCATTATGTAAGAATAGAACATCACAGAAGACTACAGCATCATGTGACTCTGTATAGGGACGAACCTGGAGGGTGAGGGATGGATGAGTAGACTGGAATATTCCATGACCCTGTACTGTATAAGTGGCTGGAAGATGAATGTCGAGATTTATGAGAACATCATGGTCTTTAGAAGCCATGCCTGCATTCAAGGCTCTGCCCTGTCTGGTTTTAAGTGCCGTTACGTTCCGGTAGTGATGTCGTTCGTCAGGTCTTACTAGTCAGGTTGATATCTGGCTCCATCTTTTTGTATGAATGGAAATGTGACCAGCAAAGCTGTCTGTTATTGCTCCTCAGACGTGCCCGTAGTTAGAGTACACACCACGAACATTTTACCCTGCACTACGGACAGAGACCCCCCTGTTGGCTGAATTGCATGGTGCGATTCTTGGTCCCTGGCACACACAGTGACCACGAACTGTGTAATCACTTTTGCTCTTGACTTACAACAGGATTATTCTATACATTTAAAAGGAGTCTTTTTTTTAACTAACCCATCTCTAACCCCAGTTAGGACAAATAATTCAATCCGTTTGGCTGGAGGCAAAACGGCCAGTCATTGGTCGCAGTGGTCCAGATCTGAGCTCTTAGGGGCCAGATGTGTGCGAGGTTCCGGCGTGGCGGTTCAGATAACTGGGATGGCCTTTCTCCATCACTCACTCCCTGGAGGTGAACGACAGATGACTGAAAGAGGCGCTTCCCCGGCAAACGCGCCCGCCGGAAAACGTTTCGGCGAGGTCGCTCATCCGTCACTCTTTGGAGCCGGCTGCATAATTAGTTTTCTTCTGACGGTTCCGACGGGGCGAGCTTTCCAGACCTCTGTGCATTGTGGGAAATATCTTCCAATTCTCCCATTTCCCTCAGCGCCGGGCTGCGTTCTCAACTGACGGACCTTAAAAAAAAAATTTAAAAAAAAAAACACGCTCGAGCAGGCAGGCGGACCTACGGTCAGCTCACGGGAAGTGCTGTGGCGTCCAGCCGTGCGTGGAACACCGGAGTGCGCTAGGCTAATGTGATTTAAGTGCTGAGAGGCTATCTGAGGCCCCACTCCGGTTCGGTTATGCAAGACGCACTCTTATCTGTGCGCTGAGGGCAGCAGTCAGTCCTGATTTAGAAGGAACGGCAGTGATTTACAAGAGATGGGGCCATTTTTGGATAAGATCTGTCTTTTTGAGGTGGTTTTTAAGAGTCCATATAATCTAGTTTGGCAGGCGAGCATTATCAGTGTACCTTGGAGAATCACTGAAGCCTTGCGACCAAAATCTACTCAAGGATTAAGAATTTAAGCAAATGGTTTACAGATCTTGGCGTATATCCAGGTCTGAGGGCGATGTGTATCCGTATGGATATTTGGGCATGGACCCTGTGGGTCACATCGAGCAGGTGAGCAGGTACGAGGACAACATTACGTTACGTTACGCTACGTTAAGGTCATTGCAGAGAGCTGCTTCTCGGGAACGCTTGGGTTAAGGCGTGTAGCGCCTCTCCCCTGGACAGCTGCCCGGCTAATTAAGCCCACAGAATGATAACGGAGCTAATTAAACTGGCGGCGTTTCCCCGGGGTGTGGAAATCCACAGGGGCCCATTCCAGCAGCATGGGGGCGGTGGGGAGTGATGTCGTTTGCCTAATTACAGGCCTCTGAGAAACGCACCTGGATCTCATCCACTTCCGAACAACTCGGGATAAAACTGTCTGTTCATTCTAATGGTTAATATTTTAGGATTTGGATTCTTAACTAGTTATGGCTGCTTGAAATAGAACAGTAGTGCGTTTTTTTTGGGTAGATGCCTGGAAGCCAGCAGTGTGGAGAGTGGAAGGAGACCGTGTGGATGAAGGAAAACTGTACAGTCGGGGTGGAGAAGATGCAGAGAGTCAGGGTGGAGGAGCAAAGAGTCAGGGTGGAGGAGGAGAACAGAGTCGGGGTGGAGGAGGAGAACAGAGTCAGGGTGGAGGAGGAGCAGAGAGTCAGGGTGGAGGAGGAGAACAGAGTCGGGGTGGAGGAGCACAGAGTCAGGGTGGAGGAGGAGCAGAGAGTCAGGGTGGAGGAGGAGAACAGAGTTGGGGTGGAGGAGGAGAACAGAGTCGAGGTGGAGTAGGAGAACAGCTCTGGACAGAGATGAAGCAGAGAGCCAGGCCAGTGTAGGAGAGCAGATTAGGGTGGAGAAGAAGCAGAGTCATAATGGAGTAGGAGAACAGAGTCAGAGTAGAGTAGGAGAACAGAGTCAGAGTAGAGTAGGAGAACAGAGTCAGAGTAGAGTAGGAGGAGAGAGTCAGGGTGGAGTAGGAGCAGAGAGTTAGGGTGAAGTAGGAGAACAGATCAGGGTGGAACAGGAGCACAGAGTCAGGGACACACAGAGAGGGTGGGGATAACACATACAACCCCAGTGAAAATAAGAAGACATTTGCACAATGGCTGTGCAGCTTAGTGGTCCGGGATGCACTACAGCCTCTACCTGCCTCACCTTTGATGTCCGTGCAGGAAGACGGGAAGAAGCCCTTTCAAGTGGCATTCAGCTCGCGGCCTCCAGGAGGCCCGTGGCAACATCCACCGTGTTAACCGGCGTGCGCCGAGAGCATGTTTCCGCGGAAACAGAGCGCACACTTGCCACTTGTTCTTATTCTTGTGTCACATCCAAACATGTCAGAAAGACAGACTGTAGTTTCTGAATGGCTGTAAACATGATGGGGGTGGATGCAGGGTTGGGGGGTCCACACTATACCGCCATGTGCGCTGAGCTTGCATGCTCCTCTCGGGTTTGCGCAGGTCAGTCTCTGGGTTCACGAGTTTCCTCCCACGTGTCCAAAAATATCCATTTAGGTGAACTTGGCCTCTGTGTGTGTGTATGTGTGTGTATGTGTGTGTATGTGTGTACGTTGTTGTATGTGCCCTGCGAGGACCTGGCATCCCATCCAGGGTGTCCCCTGCCATGTGCCCCGTGCTTCCTGGAATAGGCTCCATGCTCACCTTGACCCTGTACTGGAAAAGGGATTATTTTACATGGATGCGCCATGCTGGTTATTTGATTAAAGTGTAAGTCTTATTTTCCTCATTTCCTTGGCAGTCGCTCTGTTAGCTGACACACATCATTGAGGTTTTACCGGATTGGTGAGTATCGTAAAATGCGGCAGAGGTGTATGTGCTGAGTAATGAATCAGACTGGGGTCCATCTGAGGAGTGATGGATCCGTCGTCGTTTGTTTTACAGAGACAGAGACAGAAGCCAAGCTCAGTCACCAAACCGGGACTGAAATATAGCGGAATCAGAATCCAAAAGCTGAAGTCAAGCAAACAGTATATGGCCTTGCAGATGCATAGGGCATGTCGATGGTTGTGGCAGTAAACAGGGGAGAGGCGTTATCGATATTTGATGAAGGAAGATCGGCTGACTGAAGACTAATGTATCTGTTTGATTGAAGAGCTGAGAGAACCAAGGGAGAAGCCAAGATTACAGGGGAAAGGAATTGCCATCTTAGCTAGACCTTTCAGAATTAGTCTGTCTTCCAGAAAAGTTATCATCTAGACCTGGGCTGTTTCTCTCCCCAGTGACCACCAACAGTCCACATTTTCGCTCCCAACACAGTTTGTACCATGTTTTTGGTGTTTTTAATTGGCTGGGAGCTGGGAGGGGGCAAAAGTATGAATAACCTGGGTCCTCTGAGACTGCCTTGAGAAGTACTGATTGGGAAACACACACACACATGCACACACACACACACGCACACACACACACACACACAGGGGTTTTGGATTCGAATCCCATCCCTCCTGTGTAGATTGTTTCTTGTTTGCACAGGTTTCTGCTGAGTATGGATGGATGGATGGATGGATTGATTTATAGTCATTGGCATCTGTACTATATTTGGTTATCTTATTGTATTGTATTGTAACTATATTGTACTATATTTGGTTATAAGATCTCCATATGTAATATTAGTGCAATGTCAAATTTTCTATATTTTACCAAAAAGTCCACCATGATTTTCCTTTTCCTTAAAAATCTGGCACTACCTCTTAAATGTTAATATATTCTTTAAAAAAAAAAAGGACAGGACGCATAATAGATTAGCCTGTGAATATCCTTCTTCATCTACAATTCAGCACACAGAGCTGAGCCTTCAAATTAATAATGGTCCATTTTTTAGATGTCGGGATTATTACAGTGATAACAGGGCGGCTCGTGATACATCCAGGAAAGGGGTGATAAACTAACTTTATCATGTGAGATTAGCTCTATTTTTAATGCATCAGCTAACAGAGGACAGGCTACGTTCTGTTAATGTAGATAATTCTGATTGCAGGCACGTTACCCTGCATTAGTGTGCTACTCTGCATTGGCACATCACCCTGCATTGGCATGTTACGCAGTATTGGCATGTTACCCTGCATTGGTGCGTTACCCTGCATTGAGCTGTACCCTGCATTGGCATGTTACCCTGCATTGGTTGCCTTTCTGTTTAGCTAGATCCCTGTATCAATGTCCTTTGTGAACAGGCATCCAGGATGTTTTCAACCGATTTCATTTGCTCCCCCATGCTGACATATAGTCATCTCACTTCTACTGTCTCGACTTTCACGTCGATTGCGAGGAAGCTAACTGTCAGACGTTATGATTTCAACAGGAATTGATAATTATGGGAGAAATGACACAGTGAATTATTTTATGTTAAAGGCACAGGAGGGGGGTAACATTATAAGCTGTTTCGTGCTCTTTCAGCAGGGTTCACTCTGAAGGAAACCTTGCGTCATTAATCTCCACCCCAGTTTGAGTCAGGGGCTCCCAAAATCCCAGCGCAAGCATCCATCTTTGAGACCAAAATGAATTTTGGCTGCGCATGTTATTGGAACGGTGGAGACCCATGTAGGAAATAACGCTGAATTTTCACGCCTTTGTGTTTTTTTGTGTGCGCGCGCGTGTGGCTTTAATGTGTTGCTCTGCTTCCAATGCACACTGTCATCAATCACGCTAGAATAACATGCACCAGCGCTAGCTTCTATTTTCCCTATAAATAATGAAGAGCATAAATAACGTGTTGTCCATCAATCAGCGCTGCCGTCATTTTCCCACTGTAAGGGTATGTCAGAACGAGGGTTGCTAAGCAACGGCTCTTGGTGGGCTAACTTTTTCAGCGAGTGCGATGGACGCCAGCTACGGAGGCCCGATGGCGACCTGCCGGACTGCCAAACGCCGGGGCTCATTTCGCCTATGCAGTGATCCCCCCGCTATATCGCGGCTCAGCTATCGCGCTCCTGCTATATCGCAGTTCAGCTATCGCGCTCCTGCTATATCGCGGTTCAGCTATCTCGCTCCTGCTATTTCGCAGATTTTTCCCGGACCCGTCAGAGTTCTTCGCGTATCGCGGACGTTGCTCGCCATTATGAATCGATGGTACGATACATCAAGAAGGGTGAAAAAAATATATAAGAGCTATATATGTTTTTATTTTTATATATTCCATTATGTATACAGAGAGAGAGAGGATATGTTACTCATATCCTTAGCCCGACGTCCAGGGCACCACTTTTCAAAAATTGTATACAATCGAATAAAAAAGATGTGACACTCTGTTACAACTCGACCCCTAGTGGCAAACGCCTCACGGCCCAGCATTTTAGGCAAATAATACAAATGCACTTTTCCTGCATTTGTTTTTTTAACATTTTTTCAGGATAATAGCAGACTGGCTTACAGGAGTATTATTTAGAATACCGTGTTATCTACCGGAGGCAGTCAGGAAGTGTGTAGGCTTGAAATGACCCCAGGTGCTGGGCTGGCACTCATTCGCCAGATGATGAAAGCTGGCATCCCTTTACCTTATCTTTCCTCCCAAATCTCCCTACCTCTTTATCTTCCGGCGCCGCGTGATGCCATGTGTTGTGTCCAACCGGGGTGACTGCAACGGGACTGCCTCAGACGGAGGCCTGGGAGCCGACCGCACGCTGGAGAAGGGAAAAGAAAACAGCGATTGGTCATTTGGAGACTCAGAATAATTAAAGACCCGTAACTAAATCAATGCGTGTGTCTCGGAAAGAAAGAAGCAGCAGAGCAGGTAGAAACCGCGCACAGACCGCCTCGGGGTCAGTCTGTCAGCTCTGTTAACCCCCCCCCTCCCCCTCCACCACCGATGATGAATGTGTATGAATAAGCGGGGGCCTGTTTAATCAGGGATGTAATTTGCCCATTCTCTGTATTAATTATACCCCAGTGACAAAGACGAATCCGTGTCACATTTTGTAACTGTGTTATGAAGGTGTTTCTGGGGTCCATAATATTCAGGTAAAGCTGGGAGGATGATGTCATTGAGTTATATCAGGAGGGGGTTGACTCAAGCAGCCACTTTGGGGTGGGGAGGGGGGCGTACTTCCAGTGTACTGACAGTTTGTGGCTCTGAAACCTTGGGGGTCCCATGCATGAGTGAAATGGTGGTAGCCACTGAGAAGACTTGGCCTCAGGATAACATATGTACCTGTGAAACAGCAGGATGAACGTGTCATAATGGGCTCAGCCAATGGGGAAGATTGAGGGCTGTGATGTCACACGTGTGCCACAATCAGCCTCTGAGGGTATGGGCGTCTGCCTCAGAGAGGAACCAGGAGGAAAGTGAAATTGTCCAGGTGCTGGCCCCAGCTTAGTGCTGCTGCCCTCCTCATCTCCCATTCACTCTCCTTCTTCCCCAGCCCGTTCTCCTTGGCCGCTTGAAGCAAGCTGCTGCCCTCTGAGGCAATGGCTCCACGTCCAGAGTCGACCTTATTAGCAGCTGTGAGGCAGACACATCGATAGGCTATAATATCAGAAAGAAAATTGAAGACGAAGTCGCTGACTTTGCTTAAACGGAAACCTCTAGGATGGAAAGCTACTGTTCTCTCCCACCTTCTGCCCAGTCCTAGCTCATTGCAGAGTCAGGTTAGATGGTCATGCATGAGCACTAGAGGCACGAGCACTAGAGGCACGAGCACTAGAGGCACGAGTACTAGAGGCACGAGCACTAGAGGCAGCGACGAAGTCCCATCTGGGCTGCGTTTCTGAAGGCAAACCAGGAGTAGCGGAAAAAATCTGGAACCAAGTGCGACAAGCATGGAAGATGAGTTGTGCTGTGAGTGCCCCCCCCCCCCTCAGGATGCACATTTTACGAATCAAACCACAAGCCTCCACAAACCTCCATGCGTTTTATCACCGGGAGCAGATTATAGTTGTCTGTTTTACACCAACAGCTGGAAAAGCGGGAGGATAACCCTCAGCATGGTTCTTTGCCGAGGTTAAACAGAGGAGGCCGCCTCAGAGGGAGGTGAAAGGTGCCCTGTGCTGTAGCCAGCCCTATTCCCAACCCCAACCCCCCGACCGACTCCCACAGCCAAGTGCAGAGCTTTGGTTTTCACATGGGTAGGGACCTAATCAGCCCCTAACCCCCCTCCTCCCCTAAACACACATGGTGCTCCCCCAGGATTGGTATGGATGTGTCCCCACGTGTGTGCGTGGGTGCCCACGCCCTGTCCCCGAGCGACAGGAACCAGTCAGCGGTGTCACAGGAGAATTTCGGAAGCTCCTGGCTTCTCACAGAATGCTCTAAAATCCGGCCATCAGAGGTGACGGCAGGGAATCTTCATAATTCATGGCGCATCAATAAAACAGCTCATAAGTAGTTAAGGGTTGATGACGGCCTGAATGTAGACAGGTGCTGATCCATTAACAGGCGACCGTACGCTTAGCAATAGCTGTTCCTCTTTGGGTAGAAGCTGGCCAGTGTTTCCATCCTTACTGCAAGGGTTATGGGCATTTAGATTGTTTTTCTCAGAGGCTTAATGTTTAAGTTTTTTTCCCCCTCAGTTGCCTGCAGCCCCTGTTTTATTCCTTCACTGCTTTTTTGTATTGTTTGTACTCTATTACTGCCTGCTTGAAGTTATTCTTATTTTAATTTTTATGTATTATTTTGTTTTAACTTTTTTTTGCTGTGTAGTGCGTCAGGTTTGAGATATGCACATTACAAATAATAATTATAATTATTATTTTTGTTGTTTTTTTGTCGTTCTATAATAATAATAATAATGCTGGTTATATTAATATGAATGGGGAGATGCATATTCAAACACTGACAGGACCAAGGCCTGGTTTGCCTGGACCCCCCTGGACACCACTCCCACTTTGCTGTGCTCTCTGCCTACTCACTGATGCATACCCCTGATCAGCCTAACGGTGACCTGACCCCCCCCTATCTGTGTACGATCAGTGCCACATTCTACGATTGGACTCTGCGGTTATACACTTGACTGATAAAACACATTATTACGCGCCAGTTTGTTTGACAAACAGCACCGAGCGTGTGTATCTGGTCTCGACGATGCCGCCTCACCCTGTCACCGAGGTGGTTTGTTAGCAGGAAGGATGTCTGGGTGCTTTGTTCTCAGAAACTGTGCAGGCAGACAGACCGAGACGTTTAATAGACTGTTTTAAACTGTCACTCGCCCCTGCTTTCTTTCTAAACATGTTTAAATGGATCACCTTTGTCCAAGTCTAGTCTCAGTGCTTCAGGAAAAGGGAACATTAACGCTGCTCAAAAAGGGCATGTAGTCTCACTGTTACAGCAATATGGCTTGATCATTACAGGTTTGTAGAAAGAGTTGCCAGCGTCCAGTTGCTGGTCATCGGTAAACCCAAGGCTGTGGATCTGTGGGGCTCCGTCTGTCCAAATCTGGCTCCTTCAATGGACCCTCTTTGTTACTGGGCTCCCACACTGATCAATACATGGCCAGCTGGCATTTTATTTGACCGTGCTTGTTACCCACCTTTATGAGAAGAATCATTTAGGAGTCGGCGCGCTGGAACTGTTCATGCAAGCCAGAGACATCTAGTCCCGCTCTCTCTGTCGCTCTTGGAAGTGTCGCGTCAGATTGCCGTCCGCATTTAAAAAGCTGCATGCTGTCGCTGGTATCAGCAGCTTCGACTGGAGAGAACCCGAGGGTAATAATCCCGCTCACTTTCACATACTGGCAGGTCCTGCTCTGCCTGGAAGGCCCCCCTAAGTCTCCCACCTTCTTCACAGGATGAATGTGGAGCCAGGCCGGTTCTATCTGCAGGAGCAGCATTCGGCTCAGGTGTGGATACCTCGTGGTGAACTGCCAGTGCGCGGAAGTGGCCTTATTGTGTAATGAAAAGGCATCCAGGCTACCAGTCAAAAGCTTTTGTACACCGTTGTGTCTTTTTTTTTATCACTTTTCCATTTGTTACATAAAATGTGGATTTTTTTCATCTTAAGCATTGGAAAGTTCAGTGACCGACTATATGAAAATATAATGAAATAAGTTTAATTTACAACATGGAAATAAATAATAGTATGGAAGTAAATAATAGTGCATGCCAGACATCCTATTAACTGATTGTGCGGTGATGGCATGTCAAATTCTGGCCTGTTAACTATTTCATTCCTTGGAACGGAGCAGTATTTGATGTCCCTTGAAGAAGGAATGCCTTGAATTTTCTCGGCTGTTACCTGCTACAGAAGGTTACTTTGATGAATCAAAGATGTGACATTTTCTTGCTAATACTCAAATGGTGAACATACTGTACATTTATTAGTTAGCAAGGAATATATGGTGAATGTTAAGTAAATACTAAGTGAGTAACATGCAAATGTTCAGTGTGTGAAATTTTGACAGGTAGCGTACTACCGTCATATTTTTTCACAGTGGGTTTAAAGTGGTCTTATTGCAAGAAAAACAAATGAACAAATTATTTTGGCTCCCCATTACAAAAGCAGGGGCTGACAGTGTTAGATGAACGGGGTCTGTAAGTCTAATAGTGCTATAGGAAGAGGCGTCTGTTATCTTCATTGATAAATAAAGAGCCTGGTAGTAGGAGTGTTAGAGACTTTTGGTTCAGTCCACATATAATTATAGGAGCAGAGAGGAAACCAGCTCCACCTCCTTATGCCAAAATCGTACCTTTCCGATTTCACTAACCGTACCACAGCCAAAACTTTACTTACCAGCAGGGCCAAAGCACCAAACTGAAACAGTGTAATTACAGAGGAGTTCAAAAGAGGGGAACAAAAAAGTAAACTAAAGTACAATGTAAACAGGTAAAAATCGCCAAGCCAAGCGTGCCTCATCAGTCATACTGTGGTTAAATGAGGATTTTACACCTTGCTGGGTAATGATCTGAAAACACTGTCTGTTACATTAACTGTTAATAAGATGCTTACTAGCTTCACTGAATCAGGTCCTGCTTTGTTATCTGGTTGTGCTTGTTATGAATGACTGCTAACTGGCCAGTTTACAAGCTAACTTACGTTACTGCGATGTTCTGTTTAGTACTTTAGGGTCACCTGCTTTATGAATGAAACCTGTCAGCATGGAGCCCCACAGTATATGCATGCAGCTGCAGTGGAGCAGCAGGCAGCAGGCAGACAATCAGATAAAGTAGAACTTATCATGCACGTTATTATGTATTTATATATTAGCAACAGGAATTAAAATTAGAAATGAAAATCAAATTATTCCCGGGGCTTATGGAGACAGGGGGGGGGGGGGGGGGGCGGGGGGGGGGGGCGGGGGGGGGGGGGGGGGGGGGGGGGGGGGGGGGGGGGGGGGGGGG
>JABFEA020000085.1:16438399-16445899 GCA_019775915.2 Cyphomyrus plagiostoma
ATCTCACTTGCTCGGAGGTGGATATTCTGAGGGTGGGTGTGGCTACACGGGTCAGAATGCAGATGGGAATATTGTATGGATAGGTTTGGCGGGCTGACGGATGTGAAGTGTAAAGGGAGGGAATTACTGGGGCTCTACGTATGAGAGTACATGATTGGGGTGGCTGTCATGGTTGGCATACACCTCTGTGGTCGGAGGTTCGAATCCTACATCTGCTCTTTGTGTATGGAGTTTGCATGGTTTCCCCATGTTGAGTGGGGTCTGTTCCATGTGCCCAGCAATGGAGAGGCTTCCTGTCCAGAGTGTACTCCAGCCGTGCTCCCTGTGCTGCCTAAAACAGGCTCCAGATGACCCAGGCGAGATAAGCAGTGGATGGATGGATGGATGATTGGTTGGATGGACGGGTAACACTGACTGAAATGCTATACCACATGTATTTATGATATGCCATTTTGAACATGCTGCTTTTTTCCATTTATGCCTTGCTAATATTTTTCAGTTGAAATGGCAGTAATAAATGATGTTTTCAAATAAGTAAAGATTAATGCTAGATAAGTTGTAAAGAATATGATGTCATACGATGGATGTTTGCTGCGTGCTTGCTGGTCAGTGTTATCATGTGTAATGGACCGCTCAAAAATTAAATTAGTGCCAAATTCATTTTAAGCAGTCCTAAAAATAACACCCCCCCCCCCCCCAAAAAAAAATGGTTGAAATGTTTTAAGGGGCCTTATCTAATACTCCTGCCCAACTCTCTGCTGACCCCATTTGTCACACTACCAATTAATCCAGTCAGGGTCGGCTCTGTGTCATTAATTTAAGAGGCACGGGGCTGGTGATCGATCACCACGGAAATGCCAGAGACAAACGCTCAAACGCAGGGCTGCGCCACTGTCATGCCCCCTGTCGGCTCGCAGCGCCACATCCACGGGGCACGATTCATATCAATTTGTGCAGCATCACAGTGCTGCGACTGTGCTGTGTCACACCTCACCTGGTAACAGGAATGGGGCAGGAAGAAACGGAAGACGAAGGCGGGCCGAGCCAGTCAGCCCCGTCTTGGTCACCTTAGCTCTTTTGCTATTGTGACATTGCACATTTTTTCCGGCGCCCTCACAGTCGTTGGAGGAAACAGGAAGTCCCGCCCCCAGCATGAAAACACAGTAATGCTGCCCTGTAGACCATGAGTTTGAGTGTGTGTGTGTGTGTGTGTGTGTGTATGTCTGTAATGGGGTATGCTAACCCCTCACAGGTTCCCCAGGACGACTGGGGGGGGCTGTCGTCCTTGGGGAAGGATGAGGAAATCCCCTGCCGGCGTATGCGGAGTGGCAGCTACATCAAGGCCATGGCAGACGAGGACAGCGGCGACTCGGACGGCAGCCCCAAGCCGTCACCCAAGGCCCAGGCGCGGAGGGCCAGCTACCTGAGGGCTACGCAGCCCTCGCTGACCGAGATGACCACGCTGAAGTAAGTCTGCCGCGCGTCAAACAATCAACATACACGGATGTTACCGCCAGTACATGTTTAGACCGGCAGTGGGGGGGGGGGGGCGGGCGACGTGGTAAATGATTTGTACTGCGAGGATCGCCGGCGTACATTTGGATGCGCACCCGTTCTGAGACCTCACCACCACAGGGGGGCTGTCTGGGTGAATCGTGTCAGACCATAAACTCTCACGTTGCCGGAAAAGGCAGGTTGATGTTTGACAGACCTCCGGAGGCCACGGACCAGCCGGTGCTCAGCCAGGAGGTCGCCCCCCCCCCCCAACCCACAATGGGGTTTCCGCTACCGGCGATCCCATCACTCCGACACGTGAGGCATTCCAACGCCATCACATCCTGAGAGAGAACCCCATAACACACGTCACCCACTTCGTTCAGTCTCCAACTGAACGAAAACACACACCCCCCCCCCAAAAAAAACAGCACCACATCAAAAACGAACAGGATAAAGTCGAACCACGATGTGGTCTGGGGAGGGGGGCACGTCCAGGGCACATCATCTTTATAGTTATTGATTTGTTCCAGCCCCCATGCTTTTTATATTACCGTTCTGCTTGGGAACACAAGAGCAGAGCCCCCATTCCATCTGGGCAGCCCCCCCACCCCCCCAGAAAAGGAATGCAACAGATAAGCCCACTGCCTTCACACAGACTCATTTCTCACTTTATCTTGGCTGAAATGGGTCACAGGTTTTGCCCGTGTCTCTCGAATACACTGGCGGCTCTAAAACCCAGCCGCATGTCAATCTATATGCCATTTGGCAGTAAGCAGCCATAAACGGGACCCACAAACTGGGTGTGATCTTAGCAGGAGCTCCTCGCAAGGGAGCACAGGACAAATGTGCCAAGGGGGAAGAATTGCCCTTTCAGGAAGTTTTAAGTGTTTATTTTTAGTCTTTACTAGGGTCTGACCACCCCCACAGCTCCAGCCGACTTGGTTCCTCCCAGCGGCCGTCAGCCACGCTTGGGCCTAAGCGGGCTTGGCTGTTCTTCCGTGGCACTGGGGTAACGCATCCTACTCCACCCCGGGGGGAGTTGGGGGGGGGGGGAGTAATCAAGCTTTCTTCAGCATTCAGGCCCCTGTCTGTATTCAAGAGAGCCATGCATGATTGAACTGGACAGGACATGGAGCTGAGGGGCTAAAAGTCCCCTCCCTGGGTCGAGTGGGACGCCACAAATCACTCAAACGGACATGTGGCACGACGGCATCGCTCATCGATCCATACGCTCGTCGCCCGGCCGCCATCACCGGAACTGACAGGCTGATTCCCCCCAGAATGCCAAACGGCTATGTAGGGACCGGGAAAAAAACTCTGAGTGACAAGAGTAAAAAGCGAAAATGCACCCCGCATCACTAATGGATGCCTGTGGCCGCCCATGCTAAATGCACCTATACGAAGGCCCAGGGGGCAGATGCAGCGGTGATTTACCCCAGTGGGGTCCTGGGGTAAGGTGAGGACTGTCACAAATTACCACCTTATGCTGATGATTTTCCGCCCATCCCTCAATTCCTGAGTGTCATTTCTTTCATCATCAGTAATGGACTGGAGGGCTGTTTACTTTCTTTTAAGGACACTCAGCTGCTGTTTTTCTTCTCTTCCTTTTTTTGTCCTTTAACCCTTTTGTTTTAACTGTCCTTGAAAAGCAGAATTTTTAGAATTCAAATCATTATTGTTTTACTGCAGCTTCTCCTCACCCCAGCAGATGCTATGCTGCAGTAACTGAAAAATGTCCTATTTATTTGATTTGACACAATAAAACTATTCATAATTCACTCATATGTGCATATTACACACGGCCTATGAACAGAGTAACCAGCAAGGGGCTGGGCTGGGAGAAGTTTATTGGTTTGAATCCCTAAAGGAAAGCTGTGGTTCCATCATTGAATAAGGTAATGACTGAAACGTTTCACTGATATCTGGCCACGATCATATGCGATCTGTTTTGCAATGGCAGTTTTAAGTAATATGGGTAGACAATGTATAGACAAGAGAAAAAAGAATTCAGAGTAGATCAGCCATTACCAAAGATGAACTAGAACAGGCTGCTGTCTGAGAGACGTGAGATAGGAGGCTATCTGGATGCGTCATTCCATTAAAGGCTGTGAAAGCAGCACCAAGGACCTGAACTTGATGTGAGCTCCTATAGGGAGACAGTGAAACGAGACAAGGGGCTTGAATCCCAGACGTGCTGGTATTTTGAATCATCTGCAGCAGTTTGACAGCCCGAGCTGGTGGCGCCGTCACTAAGGTGCCCCGATCGTCTGGTCATGGGATGACAGGTGCCTGGACTAGGAGCCTCAGCTGCCTATTTTGACAAATAAGGCCTGATCTTGCCGATGTTATACAAGGTGACTCTACAAGACTGGGCAGCTATGTGGTCAGCAAAGGATAGCTGGTCATTTATCATCACCCCCAGGTTCCTGGCAGACCTCAATGTCGCTGATCCGAGCTGAACGGTAGGGCTGCCAGGGAAGTCGAGATGCTCTTGGAGAGCTTCAGTCGGTACGCAGATGCTGAGATGTTGGCCCGGCGTGCAGACATCCGAGCAGAGACCGCCCTGTCCTTGGGTGGTCCGCTTTATTCCTATTCGCACATAATATTTATTTGTTAAAATTCCACTTCTTATCAGTACTTAATTCCCTCTATGCTTATTACAGACACTATGCCCACTGCATCCACAACTTATTAATAATTGGTACTTTTATTGATCCCTGTGGGGAAATTATATATATATTTTTTTCTTTTTTACACCTCCCTCAACTTGCTCTTTTGTGGAGTAAGTTCTCTGCAAAGGGCAGCCACCTGTTGGTGTGCCCAGGGAGCTGGGGGTTAAGGACCTTGTTCAAAGACCCGCTGAGACTGGGTTTGAACCTACAACCTCATGATAACAGGCACATAGGCTTAGCCCACTGAGCCACACGCTTATTTATTGTCCACTGACTGTTATACTGCACTGTTGTGTCTTGTATTGCACTGCTGTCTCCCTTGCAAGTTCTTGGGGGCCCACTCACAGTCGGCCGTGTTGTGCAGAATCTCCACGGAGCACTCGCCCAAGCTGCAGATCCGCAGTCACAGCTACCTGCGGGCAGTCAGCGAGGTCTCCATCAACAGAAGCCTGGACAGCCTGGACCCCACGTCGCTGCTGGCCTCACCCAAATTCCGCTCGCGCAATGAGAGCTACATGCGGGCCATGAGCACCATCAGCCAGGTGGGTGGCGCCCCTCAGTGGATGGGAGGAACTCCTGCAGTAGGGACCCATCTGTCAGGAATAAAATGCGCGCTTAAATTGCACCGACAGCTTCTTGGCGATGCCCGCCATTTGCTCAGTGTCCTGGATTAAGTTCATGATGCTAATTAGGCAAGACACCCCCCCCCCATCCTATATATACATGTCCACATCACTGTCCGCTCTGTCCACTTTGGTTACACACTGAATGACACACTTAATTAAGCATTTCCAGATTACAATAGGGTCCTGTCTGTCGAGAGATGATTCTGGAATTTTCATGCGTGTTTTTTTTTTCTCTCTCCCAAAATGTCAGGCGCCTCTGATTCTGCCGACAGATCGGGATATATTCCAAATTTACTCATTAATGTAGAACTTCAAGCGGCTGGGAAGGAGCGATAATTGGCGTTTATGAGAGGGTAATATTAGCCTGGCAGTGCTGCGACGCTGTATAGCCGTAACCTTTCGTGTGAGGAGCGCAAATATAGCCTGCCTGTTGCATTACACTTTAACCCACTGAGAATTTGACAGCCATCTGAAAACCATCCCAGCTGTTAAAGGGGGCCCCTCACCATGCAAATGGCCTGCCTGAGACTGCACCCCCCTACCTGCCTTTCACCAGCGTTCTGATCTGAGTTCTGGCTGCTCTGTAAACTTTAAACGTGTCACAGCTGTTTGGAAACACAGCTGCAGAAAATCTCAGAAGCTCTGAGGTCACTGTAGGGCCTAATATGGCATCCCCAACAAGTTTTCGTTGCGTGAAGCTCGACAGATAGAGATCTAGAAGTTTATGCCTATTTTCCCAAGTCCTACAGGCTAATATGACAGCCTCAGTCTGTCACTCTAACCCCTCACCTCTCCAAAGTCTCATTTGCCTTCCTAAATTACCCCATCCCTACCACATGTATGAGTCCCTCACACTTGGGCAGGCTGGAGATCGGATGTCTCAGTGTTCTCATGTACCCACATGCCAGATTTGACATCATCGCCTCACTTCCTGTGAAGCACTTCCTGTCAACCATTACCTGTGACCCACTTGAGACGCACAGTTTTGACTAAACATATTGAAATGTTGTAGCTTAACACTGTTTTTCTTTTACATTGTTACCATGATTGTCGATATTTATGTACATTTGATGTTTGCGCTTCCTCAAGTCAACGCCTAATTCAGAAGCCGATCAGTGAGCGGTTGATATAACCTTGACAGCCAATCGAGATTACATCACTCCCTTTCACCTGTTTTTTTTTTTTTTTCTCGGCATGTCTATTAAAGGGAAGTGATTAAGAAAAAGAGAGCTGATACACAGATCTGCCCATTTGAAATCTGCAAAGCCTCCTCTATCACTGCTGCTGATTGCAGATTACAGGGCAAACAGGGTGGGTGGAATCCAAAATCGATCAATGAATTTGTTTCCTTGCTTTAATTGGGATGGTGAAACGCGGAATGGGATCTAGCACCTCTCCATGTTGCCCATGCGATTATTTGTGTAGGGAATCGTCTCATTTGGAGATCCAGGTGGAAACCTGTAGGTCCCCGACACCAGACTTCTGAGACCTCCATGTCTTGCATGTCCGAGATCATGAGATACGTTTCTGATTTGTGAAAATCAAACGTAAAAGGCTCCTCTGTCACAACGGACAGGAATCCAAGAGTCTGTTTGCTCCCGACGCACTGGGAGATTAATCATCTGTTTGAATTTTAGAAATATGTTCTCTCTTTCGAGTGTGTTTTTCCCCTGTATTCTTTGGTGAGCTGGAGGGCCTTTACTGGCGCCGTCCCTCACTACGCCGCTCTGCTGCCCCCTGCAGGTGAGCGAGGTGGAGGTGAACGGGCAGTTCGAGTCGGTGTGTGAGTCAGTGTTCAGCGAGCTGGAATCACAAGCTGTGGACGCACTGGACCTGCCGCTGCCCGGCCAATTCCGCGTGCGCAGCCACAGCTACGTGCGAGCCATCGACCAGGGCTGCCCTCCGGAGGGCGATGGTGCCCGCACACCCTGTCGGGCCGTCTCCCCGCCCCGGAGTGCCACCACCGTCCGGACCATCCAGAGCAGCACAGGTCAGTGTGCCCCTATCAGCTTCGGGGCGGCTGATTGGCTCAACAGGAGGCACGGGATTCTCATGGACCCAGCCTCAAACCTGATTGGACAGGAGGCATGGAATTCTCAGCCCCAGTCCTGGTTAGAGGAAGCAGGACTCCCTTTATTCGGTTTTGATTGGGGGTGCCTATTATTAAATACGACCCACGTCTTCAAAGAAGCCTGTGGCAGCACTATCATGGTGGCCACATTGCCTATGAAAAAGCTCTGATAGCGTTTTAATTTCAGCTGTTTCAGTCGCTTCCCCGGTATCTTCCAAGGCTGTGGATTCATTCTGTTTTATGCTCTTTTACATCACTATGTATCCACTCCCCCAGGGGGGCCATCAAGGTTACAGGCAGCTAATTAAAGCCGTTTACTTCTTTACAATTAAAGTGGAGACCGACTCTCGGGCTGTTTACCCAAGATGAGGCAGGCAGCGTGATTTAGCACGAGTGTTCATTTAACAGCGTTTGAAACAGTACCCGGTGATCTTCCTGTCATCCTGCCATGTGTCACCTGACCCTCCTGCAGGTCGTTATCACTGTGGGATGCGGGAGGAGGCCATGTGATGTTCCTCAGCAGCTTTGAGAGTATCGATCTGTAAATGGAGGTTGTCTCATGGGGATTGGGGGTGGGGTGTAAGAGACTATGTAGAATGGGTAAAAGCTGAGGGATTGGGGGGGTGGGAGCAGG